>RJWH01007598.1:0-38530 GCA_004363575.1 Solenodon paradoxus | reverse complement strand
ATAAATTTGGTTTGCTATACTACTAACTCTTTAGAAATAAACTCCCAAACATCTCAGCCCAGAGGTATCACCAAGAAGAGTTGTCTGATTATCACCTCTGTGTATGTTTGTCTTTTTTCCATTGTGGAGAAGATGGAGAATACAGGGGTTAACCCATTAAACAAATTAAATTACAAATCAGAGCAAAACAAAAGAGAACAAACACACCTCTAACATTCTTATAAGGATCAATAAACGTTTGAGGAAAAATCATCTTTTGGTGCTAAGCTATGATTTGAGAAGGAAACCAAGGTGTCCTCAAATACCAATGTTTCTCTCCAACTTCTGACTGGACGCACTTCATTCCTACAGCACAAGCTTTTAAGTTCCTAGAACATGCAGACATCCCTAGATGATTTCAAAACTTTTGGTAATTTACATTTAAGTATGAGTCTGTGTGTCTCATTCATTCTTGAGACTGGATTTTTGTAGGAGAAGAAGTAGAAGAGATAGCCTGTGAACTGCTGAACATTAGAAACTTGAGAAGGTCAGAGAAGGTCTGAGAATGGAGAAGTCAATGGTTTTGGGGATAAATTTTGTTTAGCATAGTGATTTCTAAAGACAACTCTGCCTCGGACTCTAAGATTTCTGAGCCTACTATGCAATTATCCTTCTCTTTTTGTTAGATTGTTATCATTATGAAAACAAAATAAAAATAAAATAACAGCTCTATCTTTATTCTTCCTATATACTATGTTCTATCAATCATTTGGTTATTCTCAGATTGAAGAAGATGGAAATAGGACACTTGGAAGGCTGCCATATATGTATAAGAAAAGACCCCTTTTATTATTTCCAAACCCATTGAATTCTAGTTAATTCAATCTGATTATATGTGGTTCAGTTCAAATCAATTTAATTCAGCATTTATTGCACGTTAAGCAAATGAAGGCACTGAACTCTGGTTCTGAATATGTGTGTTAAACCAATACAGAATCATTTATGTGACATGGTATTGACACCCAAGTCAGTCACTCCACTCCTACCAGGTCAGAAAGTGTTGTTTTCATGTTTTTTTTTAATAAGACAACAGCTAGGCAGGGTATCTTCTGAAGATGAAAATGATATTTCTGAATGGACATCTATTTGAGACAAACTGCGACATGCTCCTTGGAGGGCAAGCCCATAATTTCCTGACTTTGCTTCATCTGACATGTCAGCAGCGGATCAGAGGGTTGCTGGGAAAAGGAGTGGGCCAGGACATGATAGTCAGACCCAGATTGTATGATAATGGTCTATTTGACCTAAGAGCAAGCATCTATTATTGGGATTTATACCTGAAAGTGGTTGTGGGTTGCTACCTCCATTACAAGCCTCGTATTCTGGATTTCAGTGAGCTGCATAACAGGATGCCCATTATGTTTTAAAAGAGATGCAAGCTTGTGCGAACTTTATGTCAAACTGGGTAAGTGCAAATGGGTTTGAATCTTAAAACACCTTCAGTGACTATCCTCCTGTCATGTTGATCTATTGTGGTGCCTCGCTAACATAACAGTGGCCTTGCTATAGAAAATGATGCTAGCTACTACCTGGATCAAATTAAACTTTGGAAACTGAGAAAGAGGATTCTGGATCAAACAGAGAAAATTTTCACATCATATACCAAACAGCTTCAAGTTTTGTTTTTATTTCCTCAGGCTGATTCTCAGTAGTCAAAACCCGGGGAGAAATTTGAGGCAAAGTATCCTTCATGCAAGCGAATCATGTAGCTAGGCCTGCATGGATAGCCATGGTGATAATCCTGAATGGAGTTTTAAAACTTCTTAGAGAACAACAAGATAATATTTCATTCTACATAAGCAGAACCAGTGGAAGGGTTGCTCAGGTCCCTCTCCAGGGGCTTGAAGCACAGGCATTTACCTGAGAGAAGCTGCATACATTTCCCTCTCTCCAAACTCTCTTGACAGAGTCATGAACCAGTGAGGTCAGCCTAAATCATGCTTCAGGACGTGCCACTGACAATTGTGTGGGTGTGAGGGAGGTGCGATGAGAGGCAGGTGTGAGAAATAATGTTAGATCTTGATGCACAAAGACTTACAGCATGTCCTGCACTCCTTGTAAATTGAGAAGCTTCTTAGTAAGGAAAGTTATAAGAAGACTTAATGACTGATTTAACTACCTATTAAGCAAGATCTTCTAAGCTGAGGTTTTCAAAGCAAGCACTTCTTGCTTGTTCTTTAATAAGCCAATGTTTATGAAACCCACAGGTGGTGGGAAAGTATCTCATTTCTTGCCCACCTCAGAGGTAGCTCAGTCAGTCACTGGAATGCTTTTGGGGGACAAACCTGGAGGCAAGAAAGAGGGTGAGAAGGAGAACCTCTAGCCAACTATTTATATAGTCAAATCAAATTATTTAGGAGCCATCTAGGACTTTTGAGGCTTTTCCAAGTCATTTATTTTGCCTCCTTTTCTCTTCTGAGGGTTGCTTCCAGAGTACAAATAAGGGAAATATGTCACTAAATCAATAATATGTCAGCATTATTGAACAAAAATTTCTATGGGGACACATGAAAAAATTATATAACTTCATTGGTCATGAAAGAAAGGAAAATTAGAGCATTAGGACTTTCCCTCATCAAAATAGTAAAAGAGGGAAACAATATATTTAGAGCTGAAAAAGGAACAATGAATAGGCACACTAAATGTTGTTGTTGGGACTTTAAATTAATACAACTCTTTTTGAAAACAGTTTGACAGAGTTTATACATTTAGATGAAATAATTTAACATCTTGATTCCGTATATTAAGTAGGCGAAGTTTTAGGTCACTTATTTATTTTAGACAACTATAAGATACAAGCTAAATGTATGAGTGTGAGAATATGTTTAAGTACATTATGGCATATCCACATGATGTACTATTAGGCAGTCATTAAAGATGTTCTTATGAGGAGCTTTTAATAACATGGGAAAATACTTATGTTGTAATATCAACTGGAGAAAAAAGGGCACACATTTTTATATAGAGCGTGAACACAATCATGTTTAAAAGTTTATATATAAATGCACAGTAAAAAGGATGGAGAAAAATGCAACTGAATGGCAACTATCTTGTGTTTGGATGGTGATGTTATTACAGATTTTTTTCAAATTTTCTACACTGAACATGCATTACAGCTATAATTAAGAAAAAAATGTTCAAACATATTCCATGGGGGATCAAGGTGGGAATTGGAAAAATGGACAAAAATGAACTTGGGAAATTATCCAGAGGTTCTATTTAGGTGTGTTCTTCCTATTTCTGCTTAGTTCAGAGTATTTTAAAGTAATTATATTTAAGTCTCAGGCTATGTGATTCTAAAGAGTTCATTTTACATTTTCCTCACATTCTCTACATAACTTTGTCCAAGGCCTTATATGGGAAAAAATTAAATTACTGATACCTGTCTTTTAGAGTACTTACTATGTGTTTAGTGTTAGACTACATTCTTGACTTGTATTATTTCATTCAATTCTAACTCTTTAGATGTTAGATGTGTTATCACTATACCCATTTTACAGACATGAAACCTAAGGTAAAAAGAGGTTAGGTAGCAATCTTGAACACACAGCTAATAAACAGTAGACTAAGAATTCAAGCCCATATCTTGGGACACTTCTTGCTTTCCGGTAAGCAGGTGAATCATAAGAACTATGAAAAATATTTCAGGTTGGATACTTTTACCTGAAGGTACCAGAAATCTTTACCAACTGTAGCTTAACTTGCTACTTAACCATTAAGGTTGGAGGTAGGTGATTCTAGGGGTGTTTTAACAGGTCTATCATCCCTGGGTACTGAGTAGCTTTCCCTGGGATTCTTTTAGCTCTCTTCTCAGAGAGATTGCTGTTGAAGTATTAAACACCATATCCTTACATACAAGTGTTCAAATTAGGGAGACATGGAATTCTCTAGATTTTGAAGCTTTTTCTTTGTATTAAGGTAAAGAATCTTTCACAAAATCCTCTACATCAAATTACTATTGATGTCTCTACTGGGAAACAATACTCCAATGGTCACTGGCATTTGTTTAAGTTTTGTGAGCACAGACAATAGCTGCCTTTGTTCTGGATTGTTTTTCAAGAATGTTGAGAGAGAATGTTTTTTAAGAATGTTTTATAAAAATGTTTCAAGAATAAATAGATGTGGAAGATAGAAATAATGTATCCTTCCAGGGAAAAAGGCAGGTCTTCTTAGTGCTCGTTAGAAATGGTTTGGGTTTCCTAAACTCAAAGTTCCTCTTTTGTAACCTGTGTCATCTGACTTTTTTTTTGCCATCCTTTGGGAATTGGGGATTGGGGAATAGGCTCAAGAAAATGCTGATACTCTGGTTACTAATGCTTCTGTGAATAATAAAGTCATCTGTCTCTGACCCAGGAGTCAAGTGTCTTTTGCCAGTATCTATAATACTGTGGCATATTAACTTGTTCACTTGTAAGTAGGGTAAAACCTCAGACTCCTTTCACAGTTTTGCTAGTCTCATTGGCCAGAAGTCTTTCATGTGGTTACCTCTAGATGAGAGGGAAATAAAAAGACTGAGATTGTATGGAAAAGAAAAAAATGGAATAATCTTATTTGATTTAGATAAATTATAATTCATTCTATGGAGCCTGACACATTGTTCCTCCAACTAAGCTTTCTTTTGGTAAGAAAGTAGGGGAAATGGTCATTGAGGCAACCAACAGTGTATTCCATAAAAGAATGACCATCATCAAAGGGAGAGTGTAACATGTACTTCAGGGCAATATAAACCAAGGACTCTAGCTTCAAAGAAAAAAAAGATCTTTTGTTTGAGAGCTTGACATGAGAGAAGAAAATATTTTATATGTGCCTTGAAAGAGAGTATTTTGATAGACAATAATAAAGATAGTTGAACTGGTAATAATATGTTCCAGGCAGAAGAATTGCATGAGGTAAGATAGAGTGGCAGTATATTCAGGTAGAAGTAGAGATGAGTTAATTCTTACCCGAAAGTCCAGTCCTCTAAGTGTCCCACAGAGTAAAGATGGAATACTGGAATTTATAGTTAGCTCTTTGAATTTATAAAACTATTATTTAGTCATTGTTGCTCAGTGATGACATGTGTAAAATGAGAATTGATATTTAATTTACAGAGTCAGAGCAAATAATATGAATAGTGGCTTTTGATTTACATAGTGGTAAAATGGCCAAAGAGATGTCATTGCCATAATTCATGCAATCAAAAGGACATATCAATTGAGAATTGTCCTTAAATATCCTACCACCTAGAAGTCCCCATCTTATAGAGACCAGAGAGATACTTACTAAGAACCGAAGGCCTGGGTTTTAAGCCTACTTTATTCCCTCTTAATTTATTTACCCCATTTATAGAATAAGGGCTATGAATGAGTATTTTCCAAGGCTGGTAGTCTATATATGTCTAGATCAAGCTAATCAACTCCAGTCATATCCAGTCTCCTCTTGATCACCTCCCCGGCTTTTCCTACTTAGGAAGCATGCATCGCACATGCTGGAAGGATGAATCATATACATGTTAAGACATGAGCTTTGATTCCAGTAAATATTTCCATGTTAAACTCTTGTTGTAGCTCTGCTTTTGTTGTGGAGTTTACTTTTAGTTTACTCCTTGTATATGTCAACCCACTCTGTAGTGGGTGAGGTCAAGATGAGACGACAAACTGAAAGGCCCTTAGTTTTAGAACTGGCATTTCAGTTACTGTCTGCTGGGTTTAGTTCCCTGTTGTGTGAAGTCTATAAGAGTGAAAAATTATTCCTAGAATTTTTCCTATCTGCTATTTTTAATGCCCTATCACACATGTTATCAATTTGTATAACTGTGATGACTCCATAACACAGCTCACAAGGGAATTAGGGTGAGACCAACCTCATGCAGGAAATCTCCAAGTCATAAGCTTTCGTTTGGGAACTTCTTCAAAAATCTGTCACTGTGGAGTGTTCCTTTAGTGCAAAAGGGTGGGAAGAAACTCATTCTGTTTGGAGCCTGTCATTTTTTATGTACTTCTTTGTGATAGATAGAAAAAGACAGTAGGCACAGAATCTTGTTTTGAGAGCACAGGACAGAAGGGCAATAAGAAATGCACTCTTTAAAGAAGTCAGAAATGCGGAGTAGATTCTTATATTTTAGAAATTACTGAACTCTGGTTCTAACTGAAGATTGACAACCTCAACAATTAGTGCACCTGTCAAAGTCCCGTCTGAATTCTCACTGTGTATACACCATTCTCACCATTCTTTTTGACACTGCTGAGAGGAAGCATAGAACAGATTATTATAAAGAGCTTGTTACCCATCTAGAGAAAGAAGTATTTTTTGTCATGGCAGGAAATGACTTATAGTAGCAGCATTTGTAAAACAGCATACAAATGAGTGTAAATTATTATCATACAATTAGAACAGGGATGGGCTGTGGAAGTCCAGAATGAAGAGATGATCACAGTGAGAGGGTTACTAAGAAAAGGCCTCCTTGAGAAGGATAATTTTAAGCTTAGTTTTGGATGAGGGGAGCTCAGAACATATCCCATAATGTTCCTGGCACTATTCATTTATGAAGTGTTTATTTGGCATGATGTAGCATGTCACTATGTAGGTGATTTGGGACATTCATTGAGGTACAAAGCTCTAGCTTTGTCTTCCCCCAGGATCTTCAAGCCTATTAAGAAGATTCACTTCTTTGTTACTAACATCTCTTTCCCTCTGGAGTGATGGTCCATTAGCATAACACTCTGACCTCTTTCTACCCTCCTTATCCCCTCTTCTCCTTTGGAGGAGTGACTTCTTATTGGTGAGGTTAAGAGAAGGTGCTGGGCTGGTGTGGATCACCTACACCCTCCTGCTTTCTTTGAGTACATTATGGAAATACACATTCTGGTCTGCTTCTGCATGCCTTAATCATATAGATGCAGGTTCCCATATGGGGATGCTTGCTGACTTCCAGTACCACTTGTGACAGAGGTTCAAGTATATCAAATTATCAAATTCTGATGTTAAAAAAACCTCACCTAAACTGTGTCCTTGAGTCTAGATTTTAGCAGTAAAAGGTGGTATTTTAATCTCTGTTTGAATTTTTTGCCTAGCATGAAATTGATTCAAATTTGAGTCTTATTTATTTGCCCTCCTCACACTGCCCCCCACTCAGTGTAATATGAGGTATGAGACAAGCCCATATGTAATTATAAAAAAGGTGAATGTGATAAGTACTGTAGGTGTGGCTTGGCTCCTTTAAGGTTTTTCTCTTGATGCTGCAAAGCATGTCAACAACATAGAGGAGTACCTTTTGACACTCTCAGAATTTACAGAATCAATTGCATTGCAGGCTGGCTACTTTTCACTGCCTTTATCTTGACTTCCTGGTTCTTGAATTTCAACTCTTCTTTTCACTTTTCTAGTCCTGTTCTCTCTTCTGAGTCACTGACTTGTATATCTAATTGCACATGTGACAGCCCCACCTGTATGTTGTTCAGGTTACCCCATCTTTAAGTGACCAAAATCGAACTCTTAGAACCCTGGTGTTCCACTCCAAGCCTCAACCTATACCTCCACTAGTTTTCATCATTTCACTAAATGGGATTCCATACAGTTGCTCAAGCAAAAAAAAAGATCATTGTGTACACTTTGTGGTGATTTTATCTCTTTCTCTCCTTGAAATATTGTGCCTTTTGGGTTGCCAGGAAAATAGCGGGGACTCAAAATTTTTAGTTGAATAATTATATTTCATTAATTATCCCCAAATTTGACATTTTCAACCTTCTGCAGCAGTTTGGCTTTTGGTCATTTCCTCTTGAATTCTAACATCATCTTACCCTTCTCCCACCAAGACCAAAATATGCTTTGACCCTAGGCCAGCACAGATAGGTTATTATGGGAATTCAGAGGAAGAGCCTGGGATGAGAGAATTGTGGAAGGATCATAGGGGAAAAATGATTTGAGTGGAATCTGGAAAGAAGCAGAATTTGCTATGTAGAGGGATGGAGACAAGGGAATGAGATATTTTTGGTGGAAGAAGTTACTGGAGGAAAAATGTAGAGGTAGAAAAACACTGAGTAATTTGAGAACATGGCCAATGATCTGTGAAGGGGTAGAATGGAAACTACAATTGAAAATGTAAGCTATTGCCCATTTGTGGAGAGAAAGAACGCCTAAAATCCATCTAGGAAACATGAATATGCTCAGTAAAAGCATGCAATATGAACTCTTCACTAAAACTGTTAAACTACAACTGAAAGCTGCATAGACAGAGTATGAAATTAAAATCTGTTCCATTAGGTTATGACCAATTTCCTTGTGAAATGAGTGTGGCTGAATTTTAGAGAATTTCACAGAAATATGCTACTTTTGACAATGTTAATATTTCTTGTAAAATTCTTCACATACTCAACATTCTCTCAGATTTGCTGTGAAATTCTGCAAGTGCATTTATTACCCTTTTCATCTCATGAAAACACATGTTTCAGGCTCATCTGTTTTTTTGACACTCCACTTTTCCCCTAGATTCCAAGGATGAATAAACCTGGGACCAAGATAGTGGAAATAGAGTGATGGAAAAGAGGGACTTTTCAGTAAGGAAACTCCACTGACCTTAGCATTAGAGAATAATTAGTGTATGATGTATAACACTGTGAGAAATTGTTCAATTTCAGGAAGAACAATTGCTGAAGAGAAAATGGATCCATTTGCCCAGTTCCTTTCTTGAACATATTTGTGCTGGCTGCTTGTTTTTGTGAATTGGAGGCCACCCTGAAAGTTGCTGTTTTGAGCAGTGGTTATTTCACCAGACTCATTTACATCTCTATTTATTTTTGGAAAAATGCTTTTTCCCTTTGGGTGGGCTCCACTGAGACTGGGAATGTTGTATATGAATGCAAGGAAGGAATGTCTTCCTCATCTCAGTCTCACTTAGGACAGAATAGCTGCCTCCTAAATTGCAAAAAGGTGTCATGTGGGAAAATAAGTAGACATTCTTTGGAGCTTCAGAGAACAGATCTAGAACTAATAGAAATTGAACAGGCAGATTTTGAATTAGCACAAGAAGTTTATCATAGTCAGAAAGGATGCTGCTCAGAAAGGATGGGCTGCCTGATCAGTAATGACATTTTTGTTTCTGAAAGTGTAGATGTTGGATGGCAAACTATTGGGGATGTAATAGAAATAATTCCTTTCATGATGGTAGATAACTTCAAAGATACCTTTTCAAGCTCTGCTCATCTGTGAATCCTACCGCTTGTGTATAAAATTTTGTCCATATTTTAAGACTAAGCTCTCATCTCATTTTTCACACAAAGTGTCTACAATAACAATTCTCTGTTGTCCACCATTGGCACCAACCATTTATGGTCTATATTTTTGTCCTATGTTCAAAATAGCTGCCTCCACAGGTATAAAATGCAAAAAAAAAACAAAAAACAAAACAAAACAAAAAACACTAAAAAACCCAGCAACCAAAAAACCCCAAACCAAAAAAACCTGTATTTCTTACAGATGATATGCTGCACATTGGACGTCTTTAAATTTCACTCCTGATTTTTTCCCTAACTTACTCCCCATACTCATGCATCTAGTGATCCAGGATGGGGTGAGGTCCAGAGAAGAAATAAAGATATGTATTTCACATATTATTTAATTGGCATTTGTTTTGTTCAGGACGCTCTCTTAGGTGCGTGTTGGAGGCTTAGAGGATATAAGGTCACTTAATGTAGTCCACATATATCCCAAGGACCCAGGTTTGTGACCAGGGCCAGAGGGAGCAAACAAGATGGATAAATAAATAATAAAAAAATAAATGTTTCTCTTTAAAAAAAATAACTAGTATGACGTTAGAGAAATAATGTATATTGAATACCTACTGATACTGTGTTCTTACACCTGTGATCTTAACAAATTCTTGAAACATCTTCAAGAAGCAAATATTCTCATTTACATTTTTATATCAGAGAAACTGAGTGTCAAAGGATTAAACATTTTATCTAATATTTAAATATAAGCAGAGCAAGTATAATTTAAAAAATGGTCAGTCTGATGTAAGTCTCATGCTCTTTCATTATGCTGCTTCCAAGACACATATTTCCTGATTATTCAATGGTTGGTGATTTTCTAGATAGCCACATATCATCTTTTGTAAAGCAAAATTATGGTCTCTGAAGGTATGATATTCATACTTCAAGTTATATAAGAACTACATGGAAAACTTGATAAAATGAAGATATCAGAATTCAGATGAACCCAGAAATCAGCATTTTATAAGAACTAACCTCCAACTACTTTGACAGCTCTAACACTGTGCATCTGAGAGATTTTGACTGGTCCCAATTTTGTTATATGTAATGGATAAGAGCACTTCTGGATTCACTAGCAGTCAGTGTGGTCATTATCATCAACTCCACCACCACCTCTAGTCCATCAGATAAAATTCTTTTCATTTGCAAGTAACCTGATTGATGTATTGCTTTTCCCAAGAATACCTGTGGAAGTGGTAGCCTTTCCTCCTCTACTATTTACTTTCTGGCTGGTTGGTTGGTTAATCAGACAAGAGCAAACATTTCTAGAAAAGGTTTTATAAAGCTTTTAAGGTGCAATTAGTGACTTGTTTTTAGATCATATATCTTGAGAATAATCAGTGTCATGGATTTGACTATCCAGATGCTAAATGTCCAATTTTTCCCACTTAATTTACTTTTCTTTCCTTTACTGTGGTGCCACCTACCATCTTTTGAAAATGTTGCCTTGTTGACCCACTGTTGCAAGAGAAGCTTTGTGCTTTGGGGTTTAATAGGCGAATCATTTCCATTTTAAGAATAAAGGCTATTGGATACTGGGAATGAAAAACAGCGTATTTCAAGAGCTGTACCTTGAAATTTACATGCTCATCCATGCTACAATATTATAAAAGGTTAGAGCATCGCCCATATCATCTTTGTATGGTTCTGGGCCCTCGATATACAATTGATTGATTATTCACAATAATAATACTAACATTTCAG
This sequence comes from Solenodon paradoxus, assembly GCA_004363575.1. NCBI lineage: Eukaryota > Metazoa > Chordata > Mammalia > Eulipotyphla > Solenodontidae > Solenodon > Solenodon paradoxus. Next base: position 27,539 of record RJWH01007598.1, on the reverse strand, counting down.
GGTTATTCACCATGTGCCAGCTACTATACTAAGTATTTTACATTCTAATCACCTTGTTTAACTCTCCTAACAACTCCTGTAGGTACTTTTATGGTCTTCATTTTACAAATGAGGAAACTGGCTGGAATTCACAGAGATTAAGCAGTTTGTTCATTGCACACAATGAGGAAGTGGCAGAGCCAGAATTTGGACCCAGTCTAATGACAACTTTTCCCTCTTTTCTGAACCTGTGCACTGTTTGCTTTATGAATATGAAAGGGCAATCTCTTGGGGTATCTTGAACATTTGCTTTTAAGGGTTTTGGGTTGAGTTAGAAGAGAAAGGGATTCAATCATGTTTTAATTTCTCTAAACATAATTTTTGCTAACATAAGTCTGTTTTTTTCTTTTTTATATTAATAAATCTTTTCTATATGTTTGTACACTTGGTAAATAGCTAATGATAATGATTGCCACCTGTATTCTTCAAAAAGATTGAAAGTTACAATGCAGTCTGCAATTAATGTGCATGAAAATGGAAATCATCAAATTAACACAGTATTGCTGTGCAGACTGTAATGTGGCCACACTTTCAACATAGAAATAAGCATGGACTAATTAGACATCACTGCTCCTCACTGAAGAGCCTGCAGCCTCACAGGCACTTTGTCCATCTCTGTATGGGCAGTATCTCCAAAAGCAATAAGGTAACACTGCAAGTAGTATAAAGCTTGTTTGGATCTCAGCCTTCCCACTTCTTTACTCTTTCTTTCGTTGTGTTCATGCAGTACGGCCCAATTCCTTTTGCATTTGTTATTGTGGTTAGTATTGTTATCTAGTATTTAAAAAAAATAAAATAAATAATTTTGCTGCAAAAAATTCCTGTTCATGTAAAAATCAAGAAAAAATAATAGGTGAAAAGTTAAATCTTTCTCCTTTCTCACCTGTACTCACTCCATAGTAGTCTCTTAAGTTTCTCCTGCATCTTTCCTGAAAATTTCTATACATACATAATATGTATACACATATACAAGCCCATAGGTAGCTTTTAAAAATGTTGATATTACCATAGCTTTTGTCAATTGGATGGGTGTTATCTTATGGTTTTCACTTGCATTTATTTATAAGTGAAGTTAAATATAGATTTATATGTTTATTGGTGATTTGCATTTTTAATTTTATGAATTGTCCATTTTCTTTTTTTAAATTTTGATAGCTCTTTAATATGAAAGTAATCAGCCTTTTTCTGTTGAATATATAGCAAGTTTTTGTTCCAAGTCTGTCATTTGTCTGCTGCTTTTTAAGTAGTTTTATATATAGGAGGTTTTAATTTTTATGTAGAAAAATTTATAAAATATTTTCCTCACAGATTCCAGGTTTTATATCTTAATTTGAAAATAATTTTTCATTTCTTTATTATTTAAAAATTTTGTCATGCTTCCATCTACTACTTTTCTAAACATGAATATTATTTAAAAAGTAATATGATATTTAATGTGAACTAGTTATAATGAAGGTTCTGGAAATACTATACCACTTGCAACAAATATTCTTTATGGTACTGGTATAAGGAAAGACATATAGCCCAATGTAACAGAATAGAGAGCTCAGAAATAAAACCATCTATAAATAGTCAACATATCATTGACAAGGGTACCACGAATTCACAATAGGGAAAGCACAGTCCTTTCAAAAAATGGTAGTGGGGAAATTGTATATGTATATGAAAAAAACAAAGATAAAAAATTCAGCCCCCTTCCTTTATCATACACAAAAATTAGCTCAAGGTGGATTAATGTCTTAAATAACTTGAAACTGTACAACTCCTAGAAGAATATATAATGGAAAAAGCTTTTTGACATTGACCTTTTTAATGATTTCTTGGATACGAAATCAGCAAAACCATAGGAAACAAAATAAAAAGCAGACTGATGGGGACCACGCCAACCAAAAAATGATTCTATACAGCAAAGGGAGCAACAGTGAAAAGGCAACTGCAGAATTGTAGAAAATATTTGGAAGCCATATATATGATAAAAGCTTACTTTTCAAAATATATAAGGAAATTACACAGCTCAGTAGCAAGAAATCTAATAAGTTAATTAAAAATGAATGAAGGATTTGAACACACATTTCTTCAAAGAAGACATATACATGATCAACATGTTTATAAGATGTTCACCATTATTTATTATCAGAGAAATGCAAATACAAACTATGGTGATATAATACCTTATTCCTGTTAGGATGACTATTATCAAGAAAACAAAAAAATAGCAATTGTGGTGAGGATTTAGAGACATTAGAACACTTGTTCACTATTAATGTGAATGTAAAATGGTGCAGCAGCTATGGAAAAATAGCATAAAGTTTCTTTAAAATGTTAAAAGTAGAACTGCCATGTGATCCACTTCTGGGTATATATATATATAAAATAGTTAAAATAAGGATCTCATAGATATTTCTTCACTCCTCTGTCAGTTGCAGCATTATTCACAATAGTAAGATATGGAAACAACTTAATTCTTCACAGAGATGAATAAAGAAAGAAAATATGATTACATGTATATAAATATATGTCTCTCTATATATACAGACACATAAATACAATGCAATATTCAGCTTTAAAGAAGTAAATCCTAACATCTGTGATGTAGATGAACATGCAGAACTTTATGCTAGGTGAAATAAGCCAGTCACCAAAAGACAAAATACTATGTAGGTCCACTTATGTGAGGTACCTAGACAGTCAAAACCACAGATTCAGTGAATAAACAGTGGATGTTAAAAGCTGAGGGGAAATGGGAAGTTGTCCAAGGAGCATAAAGTTTTAGTTATACAAAATGAATAAGTTTGAGGGATGTACTGTACAATATTTTGCCAATGATTAACTTTTGATTTTTGCATACTTAATTTCTTTAACAAGGTAGATTTCAAGCTAAGATGTTATTAATAGGCACACACACTCAACAAAAGTAAAAGGACACAGGAAACTTTAGAAAGTTGTGTGTATGTCTATTATTCCAATTGTGGTAATGACCTCATGGTGTACTTGCATATGTCCAATTTCCTCAAATTGTACACAATAATTATGAACAGTGTTTAATCATGGTTCACTAAAGCTATTAAACAAATTAAAGACTTAAATGTAAGACCTGATACTATAAAAGAAGAAAACATAGGGGTATACTTTAATAACATTACTCTTGACAATGATTTCTTTGAATATGACACCAAAAGCATAGGCAACAAAAACAAAAATAGACAAGTGAGATTGCATCAAGCTAAAAGGGTTCTGTATTGTAAAGGCAATCTATAAAGTGGAAGAAAACATTTGCAAACTGTACGTTTTATATGGAGTTAATATTGAAAATATATAGCACCTGGAACCCAATAGCAAAAATCTCCAAATAACTCAACTTAAAAAATGAGCAAGGACTTAAGTAAACATTCCTTTAAAGAAGACATATAAATGGCCAGCAGATATATGTTTAAAGATGTTCAATATTACTAATCATCAGTGAAATGCAAATCAAGACCATGATGAGATATCTCCTCACATCTGTTAGGATGACTGTTATGAAAAAACCAAAACCCAGAAAATAAAAAGTGTTAGTGAGGATGCAGAGAAATTGAAGCTCTTGTACACTGTTGATCATAATGTAAAATGATGTAGCTGCTGTTAAAACAGTATTAAAAAGAAAATTAAAAAATAAGAATTACTGTTTGATCCAGAAATCCCACTTCTGGGTATATATCTAAAGTAATTGAAATCATGATCTTTAATAGAGATATTTGCAATCTTGTCCATAGTAGCATTACTCATAGTAGCCAAGAGGTGGAAACTTAGCTGCTCATCAATATTTTAATGGGTTAAAAATGGGGCAAATACATACAAAGGAATATTCAGCTTTAAAAAGAATGAAATCCTGCCATATGTTACAACATACATGAACCTTGGGGACATCATGTTAAGGAAGTAAGTCAGTCTTGGAAGAACAAATACAGCCTGAATCCACTTACATGAGATATCTAAAACAGTTAAACTCATAGAATCAAAAAGTAGATTGGTGGATGCCCAGGACTTGAAAGAGGGGGAAATATGAAGTTGCTTTTCAAAAATTATAAGGTTTCAGTTTTGCAGGGTGAATAAGTTCTAGAGAAGTGCTGTACAACATTGTGCCTATGGATAGCAGTACTGCATTGTGCACTTAAAATTTGTTGAGAGTGTAGATTTTATGTCAAATAGTCTTACCACAATAAAAGATATCTTTTCATTTACATGTTAAGACCATTATATTCTGCTTGCTTATTTATTAAATAACTTTCAAATACTTTTATTACTGATTCTATTATAACTGACATTGTTTCTATTTTAATATGTAAGTTTATTAACTATCTGTATAAAAATTAAACTGATTTCTATATTGATCCTTTATCCTGTAATATGGTCGAATTAATTCTAGGAATATTTAAAGAAATTCTTTAGGACTGTCTACATTAATGACCGTCTAGGCAATGAATAAAGATTATTGTTTTCTTCTAAGAGAATAAAGGCAATTGGCAAAATGATAGACTACAATGCTATTTTTGTTTTAGTTAAGATATAGCATATTATGTATTGTTTATAAATTGTACTGCATGACTATGTAGTAAAAAGTTAAAGTACACATGGAAATATTAATCACAAATTAAAGATAACTCAGAATTGAGAATATGAGGTCAATAGGCTAGGGAAATGTATACAGGATCTGGTGGGTAAAGTCAGAGACTGATCTATCTATCTATCTATTTATCTATCTATTTAAATGTATATCAATTGTATATGCTTGAAATATTTAATAATAGAAAAAAGCAACAAAAGTATGTATCTACAACCACAACAAACAGAAAAATCTGTTACTAAATTTTGATGAATATTCTTCCAGCATGTGTATGTGTGTTTGTGTGTAGTTGTAGTAACAAATTATCATGAGTTTAGTGGTTTAAACAATATAAATTTATTATCGTAATGTCTTGTTGGTCAGACATCTGAAATGGGTCCATTGTGCCAAGATCAAGGTGTCTGCAGGACTGTGCTCCTATCTACAGGATACAGAGAATAATTCATTAATTTCCTCCTTTTTTCTTGGCTCATAATCCTTTTATTTCATCATCCAAGACAGCAAGGTTGCATCTCTGACAATACTTCTGAAGTCACGTTCCATTCGGCTTTCCGCTTCTGCATCTCTCTTCCACTTTTAAGGACTTATGTGATGAGATTGGACTCACCCAGATAATCAAGGTTAACTGCTCATGTTAGATTGCTTAACGTTAATCACATTACAAAGTTTCTTTTGCCAGGTAACCTAACATTTCACGGATTTTAGAGTTTGGTAGGTGGACATTTTTGAATGTCATTATTCTGCTTACATCTCTGTCTCTGTCTCTTTCTTTCTATATATATACACTTATGTGTAAACATTGTATATAATGCATAGAAACATTTAAATGCTGAAATTCTTATCTAAATACAGTTATGAGTCCTGCTCTTTATATTTAATAATGAATCACATACACTTTCATTACTTTAAATATTGTTTTAAAACACATTTTAACGATTGCATAGTACCCAATATATAGATATATTTTTTTCACTTAATTTTACTATTCGAATTGACATTATGTTAATAAATAATTCTGCAAGGATTCATTTTACATGTGTCTTTGAGTCTCATTATTTACTCAGAAGTTGCTTGAAAAATGTGTCAAATGTCTTATTCATTCTGAATTCTAATACTTATTTTTGAATCATTTTCCTGAAAGGATTAACCAATAGGTATTCTCACTTATCTAAATGAGAGTATTCATTTCCTCATCCCTTTACCAACAAATTGCACTTTTTTTTTAAACAAAAAACATCTGCCAATTTTGTAGGTGATTCTGCCGGTCTTTTTATATCAATGGCTGCTTTTAGAAGTTTGCTCAGAGGTCACATAACTATAGGTCATCATTGGTTTGGTCCATTTATTCATAATTTTTAGATATGAAGAGAAAATATCTTTGACTTTGGAGTAGTCAAACAGTTCACATCAAGCCTTTCTATTAAATCTACTCTATAGGTTTTGAACATATTCTTTACTCATTTCAATGAATTGCAAGACATTTGCAAACATGAATTTAGGACTTTATAGGTTTTTTATATTCTTCAACGAAGGATAATTCAGGTTTGGGAGAGATAGAACTTTCTGCTTAGAAAATTGATCTGGATCTGTAGTGCATTGCGAGATGGTTATTCTTGGATTAAAACTAAAGAAAAGCAGCATATCAAGAAAGGTATATTTAAAAAAATAGGATAATAAATATTTACTTAGCATATATTTGTTAGTCAGGGTTCTAATAGGAAGCTATGGCACAGTAGAAGGACAACTGAAGTGATACTAAAGAAGGGAGTACAGTAGGTCTTTGAATAATGCCATTTTGTTCAATGTCATTTTTGCTATAATGTTGGTTTCATTTTAAGTCAAAGTTTCTAAGAAACTGTAATGTTAAGTGAGGACTTAATATATTTACAGAATTGTGAACAGGTTTAGAGAACTAGCAAGGGACTGTTAAGTGTCCGAGACTAATATAGTAAGAAGTGTTTATCACTAACCCTGAAGGGACAAGAGGAGAAAATGGTGCTACTAAAATTGGAGAACGGATCCTAATGAGAGCTATCTAATACGAACTACCAAATAATGGCTTGGCAAAGAAGGAGTAGAAGGAATAAACAAGTAAATAAATTTGACGTTTCTCTTCTATCTTCTCATTTCTTGCCAGAATTTCTTATTGGTTGTCCCCAACTGAAAGCCCAAGGGTAAAGGAAGCCAACTGATGCAGTCTCCATAAAGTTCTTCCTTTGAGCTGCAGAGTAGAGCAGAGAGGATGTATAATGCATATGGAGACACAATAGAGAATATTTACTAAGTCCCGCATTGTAGATATTTTATGTTGTCAGATGTGAGCTTCACAACAGACTTGTGAGTTATATTGCTTCACTCCCCCCTCACTTAACAGATGAAGAACGTGATGCTCAGAAAGGTTAATTGACTTCTCCATTCTTTTTTTCCCAGAAAATTTGCTGACACTTCCTTTAGAACCATGGAATAAGTCACTTAACAAATAATAAATGTTACTCTTTTAAAAACAGAATCCAGGGAGAAATTTAGTACTATAGTTGTCAAATTTTCTTTCATTTACTTAAGCCTCTTTTTAAATGAAATATTACCTAGTCCCCCAAAAGTAAGATATATAGAAGCAGAGCTTTTCTGATTGGTGTTTTGATAGAGACAAGTGTTCAAGGGTCTCATATGATTGTTTTCTCTTTGGTCTTCCCTCTTGCTTTTTCTTATTACTATTCTTGACGTACTCATAGCTCTCTATAAGTTTGTGAAATAAAGGTCTCTGTGAAACATTGTTAGAAAATTGCTGGTACATTTCATCCCTTTATTTTTACAGAGAAAGAGAAAGATCCAGAGAAATTAAGTTGTTTATACCAGATGACCCATTGTCATAGCTGGGGCTATCACCCAAATATTGGATATGAAAGTTTATGGGTCAGGGGTTGTCCTGATGAGCACACAAATAAAATGTGAATAGAGTCGGACTTCTCTGTAATTGAAGTTTTTTCTGACCAAAGTTAACATAGACTGTCAATATTGGAGGTGCATTTACAGATAATTTTGTTCCAAGTTTCCATTGCACAGAGGGCAGGATATGAGGTTAAGGTAACTTTCTCAAGGTAAATCAGTGAGTTGCAGAAAAGGCTACCATCTTAGCTTTCATTTCAGTGACATTTGCCTTAAACCAGGCTAGTTCTTACCCCACTCTAGGTATGTGTATCTGTGAAGGCAATTTGTCTGCTGAAATCCTTTTTCAAAATATGAATAAGCAATATTTGCTTTTAGTTGATCAGAAGTTAGCATGACTTTATCATCTCTGGTACAGCATCAGATAATTTGGTGAAGGATTGGATAAAATGGGAGAGTTAGAAAGCTACATGGAGTTAGGAACTGACCTTATATGTAAAATTATGAACTGTAGTTGTTTAAGTCAGCTCTTAATTATTTTGGAATAATCATGTAGACTTTTGACTAACCAGATCACATCTCTCTTCTGCTGTTTACTTTCTGAATAGTTTTCTGGTACTTTGATAGCTGCTTGATGTATGGTAAAAGCATTGGTTGGAGGGAATGTCATAATTGGTTCAACAATATCTTGTTGCCATCTGTGGATGTATCCTTTCTTCATTAGTTTGGCCATTGGCAAATAGGCCATTTGATGTTTTGCCAAGGAGAAGCATGATGCAAGGGTAATTTAAATATTCTCTTTGCCAATAACCCTCTTCAAAACACAGAACTGTGTATGGTTACTGGGGCTCCAGTTCTAGGTGCATTTTTCTATATCCTCACAGTTGTGTTGACTTTGAGTAATATGATTCCTCGATGTTAGCAAACAGGGATAATTTGTTCTCCTTCAGGGATCTAGGATAACCAATCTTAATTTAGTTGGAACTGTTGATAATCCTTGATTTTACAAGAATTCTATTGATTCCAGGTATTCAAGAACCAGTTTTGAAATATTGCCAAGTGACTTTTGGTGGCCTTTACTGGTAAAGTAGATACTTTGGCAATTTTTTTCCAAGAATGCTTTAAAGATTGCTAGGTCAATGTCTATTGCATGATTGGCAAATAAATTCTCTTGATTCAGAAAGATTTCGATTGTATATTTGTTGAGAAGACTTCATATGTTATGGATTTTGCATTATGGATCCACTGTAATTTTCAGTTTCTCATAGGAAGGGTTGGAAGTGTCCAACTTCCAAATCTAGCAATCAAGTTGGATCTGAAAACTTGGTTTATAGACCTTCAGTAGTATCCATTTGCATCCTGGCAAATGACAGCTTATTGTCAGTAGAGTGAGTTCTTTAGGAAGATTCCTCAGGGAGAAACAATTCTCTGTCCTCTTGAGATCACTGGATCTTCGGTGGAAAGTTTTTGCCTGTTATATACTTTTGTTAATATGATAATGCAGTCAATTGTTTACATATTTTATTCTGTGCTGTAACAGTTATCTTTCTTAATCAGTGGTTTTACATAATTAAAAACATCATGTACCTAAAATTAGAGACAAACTCAGACAGACTTGAGTTCTCCTTGGAGAACATCTGGCTATCTTTCAACGATCACCTGACTTCTCCTGAAACAAGTAGTAACTCCCAAATTGACACTTTTCTGTCTGCAATCAAACTTCCTCAGCCTTTATTTAGTCAGCAATGTCTGGAAATAAATTCACCATCTGAATTCTATTTTTCATGACTGGAGTAATCAGACATGCTGGTTTGTCTAGGGACAGTTGTAGTTTATACCTGCTATTCTAGTGTAATTATTAATGGCTGCCACATTTACTCTCAAAAATGTCCCAGTTTGAAACGTAAAGTATATAGTTATCCTCTGACCAGGCAGCAAGCAAAGTTTGAATGTAGGTCATATATCACATACTAGCTGGCATTTATTTTATGGGGCCGTCTTATAACAAAATACCCTGTTGATTCTTGTTACCCTTTCCTTCAATGTATGGCAGAAGAGAGCAAATAATTACTAGTTGACACAGGTCTCAGAGTCACTGGCAAGAAATTTTACTGGTCACTATCTTTTTAGATAACTGTAACCGCCTTGGAACAGGTAATTCATGGAAGTATTTTCTTTTCTAATACTGCTTTCATTCTAAGGTGGAACTTTGGTTTCAAAGTCTCTGTTTTGAGAAGGAGACTCTTGATTGTTTCAAATATGTTTGAAATGACTTCAAAGGGTGTCTTTTATGTCTACTTTACTCGGAGTACTTACTCATTCCGGGTTTCTAATGTTATTTTTTCATTTGAAAACTCCTTGGTCTAGCCATGTGGTTAATGTCTAACAACTTTAGAATTTTCTTTAGGAGAAGTTTCTGAAAAACAACAAAAACATGTTTGATTTGTCACTAATACAGTCAAAAAATTTGACTTGGAGCCATGCTTTAAAAAATTGTATGTATTATGCCGCACACATACATGCTCACACTCACAAACATATACACTCATACAACCAAAGAAAAAATAAAAACTCATTTATCTTTTGGGTTTCCAAGAGTAAACTAAGACTTTTTTATAAATACTGCTTTAAATTAGAAAAATATATACTATTCTTGTATTAGTAGTAACTATTTTTTTATTTTATACATTTCATGCCAAGGATCTGTCTTCCTATAAGTCCAACTTATATAGGATATCTCTAACCAGATAAAGCATAGAAAATATTTCTGAAAAGCATAAACCTTTGAACCTAAGTTAGATAGTGGTATCATTTTGGATTAAAAGGGATCTGTAGCAACAGCAGTGAGGGTAAACTCTTTAATGTGGCACTGAGAAAGGTAAAACTTCACATTGAAAACAGTGATGTTTAAGGCAGACAGTCCTGTGATGCCAAAATCCTTTGGGTAGAAGGAACTTGGATTGCCCCCCAATTCCCTCCCCACCCTCCCTCTCTGTCCCTTTCCCTCTCTTATTAATCAAAGTTCAATCTTCCGATAGAGAGAGGTAACATCAACATTGTAGATTAGAGTTCATTTGGATTTTAATTGAAGGAGTTAGAGACCTACCAAGTTTTATCAGATTCCAATATTTCTTGGTGATATTTCCGAAGCGGGTGTTCAATGCAGTGTTTTTTAAGAAAAAGCATCTGAATGCGACTCTAAATAGATGGCTAAGTCTAGTCAATTAAGGATTATAGGATGCATAATTCTAGGAATTTTAGTTATAAAGGATCTTATATACCATATTAGTGGTTTTTAATTATATATACCAATAACTAAAAAAAATAAAAAAAGAGAAATGATATAGACTTACTAACTTTGAATTTTATCAAGAAGAGACATTATTAAAAAGAAAGATTATCATTTCTGTTATCCCCATATTGTAAAATAAATTATGATGTTTTGGTATTATAGCAATACAAGCATAGATTCAGAATGTGAAATTTAAATAAATTTAGCTTAACAAAAATTTGCTATATTGTTTTTCTCATTTTCGCTCAAGAATGACTGATAGAGATTTTGTCACTGATTGATACCTGTCTATGGGCTTTTATTTGGGAAAAATTACCTTCATTTTATAGTTGCATAAAGTGAAGTTCAGAGAGGAAAAGTGATTTGCTTAGGGACCCACACTGCTTAGTGACAGAGGTGAGGCTAGAATATGTATCTTGTTACAATGGTTCATGATGCATTGCTGTCCTGGCATGCAGCATGAAGCTAAGAGGTTTTTCTTTTATGACACTCCATATATTATGACAATTTTTTAAACATATTTTTTTCTTACAGCATGTGCTGCTGCAAACTCTATCTTAATAAATTTGTCTAGTGCAACTTATGCAAGTTTAGGGCTGTGCTTATCTGTATAAAGAGATGGATATGATTTGAGGTACACAGCTGGTTGCATTGATTTAATTTATCCTTCTGTTATCCAGTTTACTTTATAAGAATAAACAGAGGGAGAGGTTAAATACAAAGAATGATTTCTTAAGTCAAAAGGTTGTGAAAATTGTTTAAATTATATTAGTGTCTAAATGTGAAACCTTGCCAGAGGCTTTAGCACAAATTTTTTTAACTACAAATTTTTGGTGAGACTGCCTCTTCACATCACTTTAAATATTTGTGTTTCTTTAGCCAATCAGTGAGTTCAATTGTTATGTTGTGACTCAAATGCACAAATTTACATTGCATGACATGTGATTCTATGTGTGCTGTCTTTTATCTTGGAAAATCATGAAGAGATAGAATTAAAAGTGTACATGCCCTCACTTAATTATCAGTATTCATATCACAACCTACCCATCTTAGAGCTGTCAGCTATCCAATTTTTTAAATTATATGGCCAACAGTGTTTACCTAGATAGATAGACTAGGAGACTGGAGTCAGAAGGCACATATAAACTGGGGGAAGCATTTCTTTTTATTCTGTTACTTAAGAGACAATATGTAAAAGATTCCAGAGAGCATTCAGTGTGTACAAATAATAGTAATTCTGTCCTCTAGAGGCTCATACCTTTGAGATAAGATGACATTTGTTCCCAATTAATGGGTAGCTCCGAAGCAAGGGAGGAAAACAGATGCACTATCATTGTTTAGCAGTTTATCCTGGAAGATTTTTTTCACAGTCTTTCCAAGGAACAGTTCATAAAAGAGTCAAAGTTACTAAAGTAAAGAAGAAGGAGGTTCAAGGGTGCTGTCTGAGGAGGGGAAGACTGTGGGCTATTGTAGTGGCCCTTTTCATCAACATACGATAGGATGAAGAAATTGGGAAACTGATGAGGGTTGTCGGAAATGGAGGAGAGAGTCCTTAAAGGACATGGTGTAAAGTCTGGATGGAGACCATCCATTTTCTATTACCAAATGGTTTCCATTATCTCAACACACTTTTAGGAACTTTCTTATGCTCAGTCATATTTATAAGCAGTGAGAGGAAGAAGGCCTTATAGAAAGAGTACCATAGGGAAGGCTCCTCACTCCTCTGGGAGTAGGGTGGAGGTGGATGGCATGGGGAGTAATATTGATATTGATAGCAATAGAAATCTTTCAAAGATGTAGCCAATCATTTATTCATAGGCAATGAGTTGAATGTTTCTTAGTGCTTTGAAGTTTATGAAATACTTTTAGAGGTAGAGTTTATGAAACACTACCTCATTTCATTATTAACCTATGTGATAACCAAGGCATGAAATATTCTTATCTCACAGATGATAAGATAGAGATTAATGAATTTCAAATGACTCGACCAAGGTCAAAAGTTTAATGTGGTTGAACTGGATCTAGAACTCACTTTTTAAAATATAAACTCTGTGTTTGTCTTGTAAATGTTGCTGATAAATCTTACTATTAATCACAATTCAAGTATTCCTTTATTCACTAAACATTTGATGCTGTACTCTGCATAAATTTTTGTACATAGAATCCATCCTCACAAAGGTCTTATATAAATACTGGCTGAAAAGAAATGGGTGGTAATTCCCAGAGGAACAGGACAAGTTAGATGATTTAAGAATTCAGAAACGTGGAAGGTCATATAATCACATATAGCATCTTTACAACATGGAGTCATTATTCAGGCCAGATCCAACAACTGAATCCAGAAACAATTTGCTCTTTAGTATCTCTGAGTGTGGGTGTCTGGTTTCCATTTAGGTATTTAGGTGATGGGAGGTGGCTTTCTCCCAGATCAGGTAGGCTGTTACATTGCTAAAATGCCTCAACTCTAATAATATTATACTATTTTTAGGATCAGATGACTGGTTTAATTTATTTCCTCCAAGTACAGTGATCATTGACCATGTATCTAGGGTGGGCATATCAGATTGTTTTTGCATTAGATTAATTGGTGAAACTTAAAAAAATTATACATACCCATCACCATTCTTTACTTCTTGTTTCTTTCCCTTTGCTTCGGGATGCTGCTATACTCCATAACCCCGAATTTTCTGTTCTCAATTGAAATATTCCTAAGTCCTTCATCTACTTATCATATACTGTGTTTTCTGTACTCTTTCACCATTCTAGTTTATCTATTCTAAAATTAATCCATTTTGTAAATATTTCTCCTAAAATGTGGAAGACAATGCCGTGGGTTCGTTGGACTGGAACAGGGTACTATGAAAGTATTCATTACTGTGAGCTGGATAGAATACTTATCCTAGTGTAATTTAAGATTACGTTCATACCTTTAACAGTCACATCTCACTGCTGGCTCATATTGATCTTGAGGTCAACTAAAATCTCTAGGTCTATTTCACACAAACTGCTGCCAAAACTTGTGAAATTGATATTTTGAACCTGTATGTTGAATTTAGCACACATTTCAGTTAAATTGAATCTTATTGGTTTACATATTTCATTCTGGTTTATTGAGGTCATCTTGAATTATGATTTGGTTATCCATCCAATTGCCTAATCATACTAAGCTTTGTGTAATGCTTGTGTTTTATAAGTTTGCCTTTTGTATTTATTCAGTTAGTAAGTGGATAGTGGGATTAGAGAAGTCTTCATGGAGGAATGAGATTTTGTATTAGGGTCCTCATGAAGAATCCCTTATAATTCAACAACATAAACTTTTCCCACTTGTGAAAAAGCATCTAAATGACAGTGATTTTTTTCATTCACTCCGTGAATATTTACTGACCTTTTATTATATCTTCAATATATTCAATGTGCTTGAGAATTCAGTAGTGAAAATGACAGTCAGGGTAACTGACCTCAGTATGCAGTTTTGTTGGCTGACTAAAATGTAGCCCATAACTGTTACACCATGGTTTCAGAGATGATTTTTAAATATCCAAATAATAAGTTCACTATTTTGATAGTTTTCATATCTACATAAGCACAAGCAGTTCAATTCTAGTAAGATGGTGATAAAGATATTCATTATCTCTGCTTTATTGTACTTGCAGTATAAGATGTATGATATATACATCCACATGCTCATTGTAGTATTATTTACAATATCCAAGAGCTAAAAACAAACTAATGCCCTTTCAAAGATGAGTGGATAAAAATATGTGATCTATCTATCCGTGTATATATATATATACATATATGTATACATATATATATGAATATTATGCAGCTATCAAAAATGGCAAAATCCTGCCATTTGAAGCAACATGGATGGGTCTGGAGGGAATGATGCTTAGTGAGGTAAGCCAGAAGCAGAAAGACAGATACTGTATGATATCACTCATATGAGATGTATAGAGACAGCATGCAAACAAATGAACTAAATTAAGCAAAAGAGACTTAAAAAAAGAAGTGAATCCAACAACAGACCTTTAGCCAAAAATAATATCATAGGTTGTGGGTTGGAAGGGGGTGGGGGAGGACAAACATCGTAGGGGGGGATTAATTTTAAGGTGAAGGAGAAACTGCAATGGTGGTGAATTTGTAATATTGTATATAGATGTCAATCTGCTATCGTGTATAACTTAAAGCTATGTAATTTTATAATACAATATCTCATATATAAAATTAATTAAAATAATAATAAAATAAATTGGATAATTAGGCAAACAAATAAGTAATTATTATAATACATTGTGATGTGATATGTTCTCTGACCAGTAGTGTATGACATATTGATCACAAATAGCAATATCAACCAATGAAGAGGAGTTGGTCAGGGAAAGTTTTTTGACAGAATAACATTTTAGATGAAATCGGAAATATGAGTACGAATAAACAGATAAAATAGCAGGGTAAGAATATTTTAGGCAGAGGGAATAGTTTATGTGAAGGCTTGGAGGAAAGAGAGCACTGTATATTGGAACAACTGAAAGATGGTTTTAGGGTTGAAGCAGAGAATGAGGGGCTAGGGATTGTTTTTCAGTGAAATTTGTCTGCCTACCGAATTTGGGGTACTAAGTTGTCATTTGACACCCCTTCTATTTATTAGATAGCTACTATAGAAGACAGATTGCTCCTTGTACTCTGTTACAATCTTAGAGATGGTGTTATAAAATGACTTACCCCTTCCTGAAGGCTTAATGTCTATAGTTACAACTGTAATAAAGTTAGAGAAGTACCTCACATTTCCCCACATACTTTGTTTTTCTCCTAATGTTTCCTTTAACACATGGGATATTTTCTAAACATGATTTTATGAATTGTCCATTTGATTCAATCTTGCTAAGTTGTTTGACCCTGGGGATGAAGCTCATTCTTTATAAACTCTCCTTCTGCTTACCTTGTTGAAATAAAATCTGTGCAATTGCTTTATGGCAAAAATAAGTCTATGAAATTAAAAATAAATGATAGGTATGACTGTGCAGTACATGCACACTAAATATTTCATTTTTGGGATAGGAACTAAGATTTTCATGCAAGTGTGAGGAAAGTTAATTTACAAATTTTATTATTTGAAAAGTGATTGAAAGGGAATTGATCTTTGTAAGAAAGCTATTGTGAATGAGGTTAAACAGAAAATGTTTTCGGGGGTGTGGCTCAAGAAAGTCTTCTGAAATTTAGATAGATGCGAAGGCATGTGAATTGAAGGACTGATTAGATGAATTAGGTTATTTTGGTAGAAAATATTATGTTTCAGTTAAAAAATCTGAGATTCTTGTTTCTCTGTGTAGTCTTTTCCCCTGGCATAGCACTTTTGAAGGTCTTTGAGAATCTGAGGCTCTATTATAGCTAGTAAGTGTTATAGCTGGAACATACCTTATGGGTAATTAGCAGCTTGAAGCTGCAGTTGTATTTGTGCTAGAGTGCTAAGCCAGGCACAGCTCCAAGAGGAGAGAAAATTCTTTTTCTTTATAAATGAAATATTAAGTAATCTACTAATAGTGATAGCAAAGATTTTTTTGATCATTTAGGGTAAACACTATGTCAGGTAATTTACATTCATGATCTCACTTAATTCATATCATTATATTAATTTTAAAAGTGAATGAACAAGGATCTACATATAAGGACTTTGTCCAAGATGTCACAACCAGCAAATGTTAGAACTAGGAATTTTGCAAGTCTTTGTGATGCTAAAGCTTATGTTGGTAATCATTATGTTGTCATTTCACCACCAAATCTCAAAGGAAGGGACTCTTGAGATGACGTGGAAACTTTCCTTAGCCATTAAGGTTAATAGTACTGAAAGAGATCACTTCCTTTCACTGCTTCTCACTTATCTGAGAAGCTGCATTTCACATTGGAAAAGGCATAGGCTTTGGACACAAACAGACCAATTCCAATCATTGCTGTAGTTAAGGTGATGTGAGAGTAGGTAAGTTACTTAACCTCCCTGTAGTGACAAGTCTATAAAATGAAAGTCATGATGTGTACTTTACAAGGATGTAGTAAGGATTAAATGCATCAAGATAAGCAAAATGTGTAACACAGAACCTGGTGGATCACAGGTATACAATAAATGTGACAGTTTCAGTACTTAGAAGTGGTCCCATTAGATTATTGAGTTTTCTGATATTCTAGAGATGGGCACTTAACATATTTATTCAGAGCCGGGGGATAAAAACAGCAACTGCAGGTAGCTCTTTAAACAGGTCTAGCTCAATGTGTGGCTTCTAATCTCTCTTACCTTTAACTGCTATATTCAATAGTTTAGCCTTAATGTAGGTAATATAAATTGATATTCCTAAATTGTGGTATTAACCTAAACTGAATTAAAGTGCCATATTGCATTACTGTATTCCTGGCCCATTTGTGATTGCACACCACTAGACTAGATGCTTATTTATATGGCTTTGTTTCAAAGTAAGTCATTCCACATATGGAACTGTGGTGCAGAGGAAGACATGATAAGAAGTTACTTGTATGGTCAGAAGAAAACCAGAATATCTTTAATTTATATCCCATTCACAATCCACAGACATTTTTTCTGTAAAACCCCTGCATCTATACTGTAAATTATTTGCTGAAAACTTGAACTACAGAAAGAAGCTGAGTTCAATTTCTTTGAATTCAATAGCAGCAAACCCAGTTATTTTCACTCTTTTGTCTGTGAAAGTAAATCCTTTAGTACAGTGCATTTCCCACACAGTCAGAGGTTGTTGGTTATTTATGTTTCAGTGTTGATTTTTCATCCTCATGCTTTTCATCATAACCAATTATAAAACCACAATCATGAAAATAATGAGCAAAGGTACATGGTTCAGCATGTCTGCATTATGACTGTTTGGGCCATTCAAATAAAACTCTAGGGTTAATTTCTTTACAGACAATTTGTGATCTTTCTTCTTTGGCCCTACATACACTAAGAATCAGTATTGCCACGCAGCTCTGTTTTTTATGTCCTTGAGGTTTGAACATAATGAATAAAACAAAGGGATGAGAAAACAGCTGAGGGTAAAGTTCTCAGGAAAAGGAATCTCAAGGTGATTCTTATAGCTGAGTCTCAGAGAAACAACCCAGTTCCCACTGGCACAAACACTGCCAATTGTTTGGAAAATGTCACTAATTCAAGGGTAATCTAGAAAAGAGAACAAGGAGAGGCTCATTATCACTAACAAAAAGACTTTGATGATTCTGAAGTTATCCTCATCCATTGAAATTAATGCCAAATAAATGAACATGATGTATTTTCCAGCAGAGAATTTATGTCAGGAAGCATAAAATCCATCAACATACAAAATATTTATTGAGACTTGAAGAGCATAATGCATTTGAGCACTTAGCATAGTGCCTGGTTGAGAAGAAGCTCAACAAAGGTTAAGAATCCTATTAATGAGGATTTTGTATGGACATAGCATTATGCTATGGGTTATCAAGAGGCTTAGGGTAATGTCTTAATCCTCAAAGTTTATCATAAAGAGGATGATATAGGACCCACAAATGAAGAGAAATGCAGCAATATGGCCAGAGTATATGTGTCAAATAATGCATGTAAACAATGAGGAAGTTAATTAGCATTTGCTGAGCATCTGCTACATGTCACTGATTCCTCACATCAATCATAGGAGTTTGGTGCTATGATTATGCCCATTTTACAGAAGAGTAAGCTGAAGTTTAGAGAGGTAGATAATTTTGTCATTGCCATACAGGTAGTGGCATATCTGAGATTTTGCCCCTGCTCCAATTACTATTTTCTTGCTCTGGTTTGTGCCATTATATCTGCTATAAACAAAAAGAGATCCCTTTATTCCTCTTGATCACTCAACATAGTTTAAGCTCCTTATTAATACATTTGCATTAACATATAAGGATAATGTGAAACTTAAGGTCACTGACTCCCTAGGTTCAACTCCTCTCTCCTCCCAGCTGTGTGAAGTTGAGCCAGTTACTTAACTTCTCTGTGCCTCAGAAATAAATGACATGCAACATATTTTTTAAAAGATATTGGCACATTGTAAGTTAAATATCAGCTATAATTGTTATTATTTATATTATTTAATCCTTATAAATTTCTATGAGTGAGGGACTATGTTTATATTCACTTTACTGATGACAGAGCAGAACCTTAGATGAAACAACTTTTCTAAAGTTACCTGAGTAGTAAATTCTTAGCTGGCATTCATGCCCAGGCTTGTCTGATTCCAAACACTGTTTTCCTCCTCACTGTGCCTCCTTGCTTTCCAAAGTGCCATAGCTGCTGAAGAGACGGAGAAATCTATGTGAGTTGAAGGCTTCATTGAGGATGTGGGACTTGGGGTTAGAAAAGGATAATGAGAAAAAGAATACATGTAGGGAGCTTAGTAAAGAAGGAAGGCTAATGTGTATTGAGGGGAGTTGGATGGAGGACCAAAAATATCTCCCCTCAGAAAATTCTTAGAGTATGAGATAATTCAATCCTGTCATTAGTGACGTGACAGCAAGTGTAGGCCTGCTCAAAGGGGCATATCTTCCAGCCAAGTTACAACGAAGGTCCTGAGGGCAGAAGGTAGCCCTCATCTTCCCCAGAGGAACAAATCTGAGGAAAGTTATAAGTGAGTTTGAAAGTACTCTCTTAGAAGGGTGTGCCTGGAATCCGAAGAGTGAACTTATAGCAACCCTGTCTGCCTCTAGGTAGCTCCAATGGTCATGCCCTCTGCAGCAATCACAGGACAGAGGAATTTCCAGAGGAGAAACTAGTACTTGAAGTACCAAATTAGGAAGAAAATATTCTAATTGCTTAATTGAAAATTTATAAAAATACGTACCATTAGAAGTTCATTATATCGTGAAGCACAAACCCCCACTGGAGAATGATTTAACTGCTGCTTGCTTCCTGCTCTGCATAGCTGAGCCTCCTGGGGACCATTGCTTTAGCAGTTTGGCTATCTCAGCTGCTACCGTGCCTCCTCATTTTCCTCCATTCCCAAGTCTTGAGTGGTGTGACTTGGGAAGCCAACCATGCCTTTTGTAAAGCCTGCCAGTTCTTCTAGGTAGCTGGTAAGTGTTGGTGATTTATGACTGAGTCTGTTAAACTGGGGTTTCTGCCTGCCTGAGCTTCCAGTGGTAATAACCCTCCTAATTAACTCTTTACTTGTCACCCTCTGAGCTTCCTTTGAAACTCTCCCAACTTTGGATGACTCAGAGTTTTAGAGAAGCATTTTCCTGTGAAGGAATTTCACTTAGGTTCCATCCAGTCCTTCAAGTCTGATATCAGCACCTGTGCCTGCATGCACTTTGTACTGAACCTGTGTTCTAGCAGAGAATTGTCTCGATGTATCACAATTACACAGACTTGAGTTAAATGACTCTGTGGTAACCTACTGGGAAAATTCATTGTTCAAACGCGTATAAATGGACTTAATATACAGAAAGTATACCTATGCCCGTTGACTCTTAAATGGATCGTGTACTGAGCTCAACCAATGAGATTTGAATGAAACATTCTCCAGGAGAAAAAGGAGAAAGTTTCAAGCTGGATTTGCCAAAAAAATGTATTTCTGTACCTCTGACATGAGGTTAATGGCTGATTGACATAGGGTACTTAAGCCATTTCATTCCCAAGCATGATTCCATGATTTTCTTATTTTGAGTGTTCTTATTATTTACTTATTATATGGAATATGAACTGCTAAAACTTCAGAGAAATTAAGTGTGACATACCAGAAGGCAAAATTATTCCAGGATACTTTCTCAAGATTGTTTGTCAATGAATGGATGGAGTTAGATAATCCTATTGTAAAAAAATTATTAAGGGAAGTCTGCTTGTGGTGCTATCTATTGGGATGTTGGTAATATAAGTGAATCAAAACGGATTTCTGAGTAGGTAAGACACTTGTTTCTCTGATTTCTTAGCAGTCAATACCAAGATCATGCTTGCATTCTTTTATTGACTCTGTTTTCTCTTGCTAGGTGTTTGGAGCACAAACTAAACAGTGTAATGCTCTTTTCATTATTTTGTTCTCCTCACTTTACCATCTATATCAATCTGTACTTCTTAATCATTGATATGTGTGCTGAAGCTCACGGAAGGTTCACTCGCTTTGGTAAAGTCACCTCTCTTGCTTTGATCTACTTTTACTTCCCAGAAAATGCCAGTAATATTCATTGATATTACTATACTCAGAGAGATAAAGAAACCTTGGTTCTTGAATTCAAGTATGATGAGTGAATCAGACAAAAGTTGTTTCTGGGGATAAAAGTAAGACTGTGGGAGAAAGACATGTGAAAGAAGAGGTGAAAAAGTAGAAGCAATAACTACTGTCTGCCTCTTTAATAAGTGAAATTGTGGAACAGACTCTTTTTAAAGGATTTTTGGGTTACCTGTGGGAGTATCTATTAGGGCTTAACTGATTTTGGAGACTAAGCACATTTGTTTGATTTTTTAAAATCCAGTTTTGGCAGTGACTTGAATGTAAGAATAGAGAAAGTAGGTGGTTGGATTGATTAAGGGGTAAATATTTCCAAGACAAGCTTTGGTAGAGCTGCCTGAGGAGGCAGTGGATTTGAAGATATTACCTAATGAATGTTTAAGGATTAGATCATAAACCCAAGGAAAGAAGAGAGTGAAGTTACAAACGGACTAATAGACTGATGGAAGGGTCACAGGTTTGAAGAACTCAAGGAAGATGAAAAGCAGAAGTGGGAGTAGTGGAGGTAGTTTAACAAATAAGATGTATTGCTCAAAAAATGTCATTGGTATTGAAGATTTCTGAAGTGGAGCAGTTCTGGTGGGAGAGGAAATCTACCATGTGGTTTTGGAAGAAGGTTTCTGAAAGGGAATGAGGAGAAAGTCCTTGTAATATAAGAAGTCAAAGAACTGAGGGAAGCATTGTTGGGCTTGCAACATGACTAAGACACACAGGTTAATGACAAGTTGAAGTAGAGAGGCTTCCTGAGAGTGTAGTGTCACAGAACTTGGAGAAAGTGAGTAGGTCTTGAATCTAGGGAACCCAGAAAAGATGAGGCATGCCCTGGTGGAGTAGAGGTTTAGTTAACTGCCTCCAACCTAAGCACAGTCCACGTACATCTGAAAGACCCTGTTTTACCTCCGGGGCTGAGGAGAACAACCAAGATATCCAACTAAATAAAGATTTAAAAAATAAAATGCTTCTTCTTCTTTCTTCCTGTTTGCTTGACTGCCCGCTTTCATTCTTACCTGCACATTTCTTTAAAAATTACAGTGATGAAGATGGACAAACATGTATCCTGATCCTGGAGAGAGGAAGGTTTTCTTTAAGAGAGTGGAAAATAACACTGTGAGGTTAAGGCAATTAATTGTTAAAATATTTTAGCTACTTTAATTCCCTAAACAGAAACTTATAAATTAAGTGCGTGTGAGGTAGAAAAATGATTTAGGGTTTATGAGAGCCTCCTTGGAAAAACACTAGGTTCGATGTTCACACTATAAACCAACACAATCATTATCCTTGCAAGTATTGATGTAGAATGTAAGAGTAGAATGATTTGAAATGGTTCCTCATGCTGGTCCTGTGGGATAAGGGAGTTCAATCATTCTCATTTGCAAAGAAGGGAATAGGCAATAGTTCTGTGGTCAGATTTAAAGAAAAGTTATTGATTGAACTCCATTTAATTGGCTATCACTTTCTAATTGGCTGTTGATATACAGGCCTCATAAAACTCCCAGGAGAATTCCCAGGAATCCAGCCTGCACAAGGGCGATAAATGATAACTTGAATAACCTTGTTTCTTTGCTAAGGGCAGTCACTGGTCAACTCTATTGGACTGTCGTGTGGGTCTTTTCCCATTATTTCCAATTAAGGAATTTGAGACATTTGCACCATCAATGATTTTGATCATTAGAACACAATTGACATATTGTTGGTATTTAGTTTTTTTTACTTATTTATAGGGAAAGATATTGTGAATTTGGATGCTTGGGTGATACACATTGCTATTTGGTACATATAAAATAGTGTTCTCCCTTCTGTATTTATCTATTTATCAACTTTAAAATATTATTTACTTCTTTTGTTGAATTTATCAACATTGCCCTATACTGTCAAGAATTTTTTTTCCTATTTCCAGAGTTCATGATGGATTTCACAACCAGTCATTGGCTTGGGCATTGGCAGGATCAAGTTATTTTTGAAGAATGGTGCCCTGGACAATTAACAAGGCAGTGTAGTTGTGATACTGAGATCTGTGCAGAGAATGGTGTGATGGAATATTTCTCTGTAATGAGCTATAGTTAAAATTTTTTTTTTGTTCTTATTCTCTGTGAGAGGGCACTGTTTTCGTCTGTTTCTGGAATTCATTTCTTTCTCTTTTTTCTTTCTCCTATTGTTATTTGGTTAGAAAAACAAACTGTCTAAAATATAAGACCATCTCATTTGTAGGCAAATAATTCTGACTCCAAGCTGTTATGAGTGAATGTGTATTTTTAAAAGGTCTCTAGCCATGCTCCAGAGATGGAAGATTTTGTATTTAGTACAGACCATCCATAGAGCAAGTGCTGTCTCACGTCAGTGATCTTTGAGGATGCTTGGCTGAATGAGAATATGGCTGCTCCTCACTTCAGTGTTTTCTGTTAATATACATTGCTAGAATTCAGGCAAAGCCTGAACTTGGGCACTATGTAGCTCTACTTGGCAGATGCATCTGAAGTCTGTAATATTTTGGAGAACTTTGGAGTTGAAGTGAGCCAACAAATTCCTTTAAATCACCTCTTAGTTGGTTTCTTTTTCCTCTCACTTCCAATGGAGGCCCTGGAGGTTTGTGGGGTTTTTCCTGATTTGAGTTTTTAATTTTTTCTCCAGCAAGCAGCAAGACTCCCTCAGGTGCCCTCTGTAGATTCTCCTTGGTTTCCTCAGTGAATTCTCCCATGTGTCTGTAACAGATGCCCACAGAAGCCCTCAAGTGGGGGAGACAAGGTGCTTCTTCACACCTCCCTAATTTTGCACTTGCATAGGGATGCTTCCTTGAACACCTGCACCCCATCTGTTCTTATACCGACCCCATTAAACTAGATATAGTTATTAATAGTGCATTTCCCCCTGAATTTTCTTTATTGGAAATTTACTTAGAAGTTGTTGACTCTTTCACAGGTAGCTCAGTTGAGGGCTAATGAAAATAATTCAGTTATTGGTTCCTTTGAGATTCGATCTCAGCTATGCGTTCAGATATGGTAAAACACTTCATTATACTGGCTTTGCGACGGGGTGATAAATGTGCCAGATAGAGTATGGCCCTGGAGGATCTTGTTTGCGCTCAGAGGCATCTGCAAATATGCACCTTGGTGCATATTTGATGGGCCAGAACCCTTGTTATAAAGTTCCCTTTGGGAAAGGCAGAGGCATCATGAAATGTCTAGGTGTGGTGGGAGCTTCAGAAGCTGATGGGCTGAGTCAGATTGTTTACTTGATATATCCAGTCCAGTCCTATCCCGATCCTGGTTTAAATGGGCTTGAATTTAGATTTGTAGCTTGTCCTGTACTGGTATCAAAATAAATGCAGGCAATGTTACATGCGATCTGCTGAATTGACCATTAAATGTCAGTGTAAATCAACTTGTACTTCTCTAGGTCAAGTTTCTATAGTTTTGCTTTCTGTGCTTTTTGATGCTTTGAAAACAGCTATTGCTGGTTTGTTGGCTGTCTTTACTCAATTCTAAGTTCCCTCGTCATATTCACAGACACCCTTCTTCCTCAGGTTTCCAGGTAATTTCATTTTCTTTTGCAATGCTCTTAAATGTGTTTCCCCTTAATTTACTCTTCTTGATTAAAAAAAGGCAAGAAACTTAGACAGAATGATAATTGTAAAGAAAATCTTAGATAAACTAATGATCTGCTCAACCTCACATTGTTAGACAATAAAAGTGAATGTATTTTTTTACCTCTCTTTTGATTCCTCTTTTCCCTTTGCTTTTCTTGTTCCCTCTCCTCCTGGCCCCTAATCTCTCTTTCTTGGATTTTTTTTTCTGTCTCTTTTCCATACTTTTGTCTGGGTTTCTTTGTTTTGAAAAGATTAAACTTACTTGATGAGGTTATGAGTTAGTGATGTTGCAAAGCAAAAGAAAAATATATTTCATTTACCTGAATTCTTCTGCCAATGTTCCTCTATGTGGTGTCTTTAAAACACCTCTAAACTCTGTCATTTTATGGTAGTGCTTTCTTGGGTGCCGTCATAGTTTGATTCTTCTCCATAAATGATATCTTAATTGTGCCAACATTTTCTCCTTAGAGGAGACATTGCTGTCTCTCTTTCTCTCCCTTCCTTCCTTCCTCCCTTCATCCCTTCCTTCCTTTCTTTCTTCTTTCATTCCCATTTCATTCTTCTGTCTCTTACCTCTCCCTCCCATCTGTCCACTTTCTCTTTTTTTCTTCTCCACTCCCCTCCCCTCCCCTGCTCTCTCCTCCTATCCCTCTTCTCCCCTCTTCCTGCAGTTTCACAGAAGACCTGAATAGGACACCAAACCTAGGAAAACAGAGAGCTTTTTGTTCTCTTTGTATCTTCAATCTTTTCACCCTTTCAACTAAGTACAGAACCAGGTTTCAAATGACTTGAGCCTTATGGGAACGATCAGTCTCTAAAATGAAGCATTGACATATATCCTACATTTTATAAGCTTAACTGTTACAGATAATGCTTTCCTTTTCAAAGATAAACATGCACTGATCTACTTTCAACACTGAAAAAACAAACTTAATGAGTAGAAAGAAAATCCTCTAGTTCTAAATTACAGTCGATAAAATGTGGTTTGACAGCTGATAGGATTTAAAAATATATATAATAATTAATTACAGAGTATTTAATAATGAGAAATGTGAATATGAATTCTGGAGTCACCATAGGTCTATGTTCAAATTCCAATACTGAAACTTTCTAGTTGTGTTATTTTGTGCAATTTATTTACCTATCTTCTCATAGTCACAATTTTCTCATCTGCAAAATAGGAATTAATTACAATGCCTCATTTCAAAGGGCTGATAACTGCAGGGATTAAAATATATAAGTGCATATGCATGGCACAAATATACTTAGTGCATGTTAGATGTCATGTTTATGATAATTTTATAGATTTCTAATGGAGGGAAGAGTGTGTTATAATGCAATTAAAATATGCTTAAGTTTGTATTGAAGTTACATCAGATTTCAATAGGGCAACACTTTCTTGTGAGTATGATAATGAAATTCTCATATGGGTGACTGGTTGCCTGTGTAACAGATTTTCTCCATCTGAAGCTTACCTTATGATACTGACCTTGTTAATTCAGTGTCTTTTCCAGATGTGAATTTCCAGTTTTCAATCTCTCTTAGGATATCCTAACTTTCTATAGGTAAGAATGACCTTCTTTGCCACCCACACCTACTTTGTACATTTGTGGAAGGCCTAACATTGACAACATTTCTGAATGAAGTATGTTTTTTTTATAAGATTTTATTTTAATGAAAACATGGAAAGTTTGCATGTAATTGTGAATTACATTGGGGCTCTAACTATTAAGGGGTTGAGTACTCTAAAATGTACCCTGGGAATGAGAACTGAGTATCGAAGGAAGGAACATGTTGAAAAGATGGAACCTCTCCCTAAGGTTGGGATTCATGTCATCTGGAGAAGGTGTAGTCGTTGTCCACTGGTGGTGAAGAAAGTCACTGTGTTGTCTTGGGTCAGGACTAGTTCATGGAAAGTACACAGAAGCTGGCAGGCAAGAAAGGGACACTTCCACTGGGTTGTTGATGAGTTGTACTAATGAACAAGGACTGGAAACAAGAAACTATACGGAGGTTTTCATTTGACCTGGCTTGCTGATGATACCCACTATGGTGTATTTTCTTTCTTACAGTTTTTCTGTTGGTTTCTTTACACTTTATAGAGCATCCTAAAACATTTTTTGCAAAGTTGGTTTTGTGGTGATAAACTCCTTTATTTTTTGCTTGTCAGAAAAGATTTTTATCATTCCTTCAGTTCTGAATGATAATCTTTCTGGATACATTATCCTAGGTTGAAACTCCTTTTTTTAAGGCACTTTGAATATATTATGCCATTTCCTTCTGGCCTGTAGAGTTTCATTTGAGAAGTCCGCTGACAATCTTATGGGGGCTCCTCTGTATGTGACATGTTTTTCTCTGGTTGCTTTTAATAGTCTTTCTTTATCTTATATTTTTGATATTTTAATGATGATGTGTCTAGGTATATTTCTGTTTGGGTTTCTTTTATTAGGAAATCTTTGAGGTTCTTGGATCTGGAGGTCTGCTTCATTCTTCATATTGGGGAAGTTCTCATCTATTATTTCTTCAGATATGGTTTCTGCCCACTTTCTCTCTCTCTTCCTCTGGGACCCTATGATGTAAATGTTGTTCCTTTTGATGTTATCCCAGAGGTTTCGAATGCTGTCTTCGATTCTTAAAATTTTTTATATCTTTGATGGTTTTCTTGATTTAGTTCCTCTGTCCTATCTTCCTGATCACTGATTCTATTGGAAGCATCATCCATCCTATTGTTGAGTCCCTCTATTGAGTTCTTTAATTTAGCCATCAAATCTCTTACATATTTGCTGTCTTGTTTTAATTCTTCCTTTTACTTCCTTACATTCTCATTTACTGCCTCTACTGATTTCTGGATTCCCATGAGTATGTTAATCACCTTTACCCTAAATTCCTCTTCTGGTAATTTACATA
>RJWH01007597.1:0-38549 GCA_004363575.1 Solenodon paradoxus | reverse complement strand
ACATGCACAGGGGCCACCTATCAGAACTACTTCCCTTCTTTTCCCTTTCTATATAAGTCCCTCCATTTTAATAAAATTTTGCAGCTTGATCAGAATTCGTTGTCTTGCTGTCATTTTTCGCACCTCTTGTCCCACCCCTTTCATCCGTTCTAGGTGGATCTCCGGACCCCAGCTGACAATTCCGCAGGTCGGACACAACAAAGAAATGGAAAGATATTCCATACTCATGGATTGGAAGAATTAACACTGTTAAAATGGCAATTTTACCTAAAGCAATATGAAGATTTACTGCAATCCCCACTAAATCTCAAAGATATTCTCACAAAAATAGAACAAAAAATCATGAAATTTATTTGGAACTGTAAGAGACCTTGATAGCAAAATCAATCCTGAGGGAAAAAGAACAAAAATGGAGGTGTTGTGCTCCCAACTTCAAACTTTACTACAAAACAATAGTAATCAAGTCAGCATGGTATTGGAATAAAAGCAGACATACAGATCAGTGGACTAGAATTCCGGGCCCAGAAATAAATCCACACATATGTAGACAATGAATCTAAGACAAGAGTCAAAGGCTTATAATGGAGCAAGGACAATCTCTTCAATAAATGATATTGGGAAAATTAGACAGCCACATGCAAAAAGTTGAAACTGATCGTTACCTAACACCATAAACAAAAGTTAATTCAAAATAGATCAAAGACTTAGATGTAAAGCTTGAAACCTTAAAATACATACAAGAAAACATAGGCAAAACATTATTGGACATTGACCTAAGAGATGTCTTTGGGAACTCAACTCCAATAACAAGGGAAATAAAAATCGAAAATAAAAAAATGGGGTTGTATCGAACTAAAAAGCTCTCATAGCAAAAACAATTCTAATGAAAATAAGAAGACATCTTACTGAATGGGAGCCTATATTTGCACCTCATACATCAGACAAAGGGTTAATATCCAAAGTAGATAAAGTACTATAAAACTCAACAAAACAACTTAATAATGTAATTTAAAATAGGCAGATGATCTTAATAGACACTTCTCTAAAGAAGAAATATTTGGTGACAGAGTCCACTGGACAATGTGTAAGAATACTTGATAACTTGGTGGAAGGCAGGGTGTGTTGATATAATTTTAAAAACAATGTGAAAAATAAAAAATAAATCGATAAATAAAAGAAGAAATACAGATGGCCGATTGGCACATGAGAAGTTGTTCTACCTCTCTTATCATTAGGGAAATGCAAATCAAAACAACAATGAAATATTACCTTACGCCTCTGAGAATGGCTAGTATTCAAAAGACTTGAAACAACACGTTCTAGAGAGAATGTGGAGAAAAGGTAACATTTATACTCTTTTGGTAAGAGTGTAAAATATACAACCATTATGGAATGCAGTATGGAGATTTCTCAAAAAATTGAGAATGGAAATCCCATATAATTCAATTATTCCTGTGCTGGATATTTATTCTGAAAACACAGCACTTATTTTAAGGATATCCACATCCCTGTGTTCACTGCAGCATTGTTTATAACAGCCAATAGCAGGAAACTCTAAAGGCCTAAATGCCCATCAGACGATGAGTGGGTGAAGATGTGGTATACATACACAGTGGAATACCACCCAGCTATCAAAAAAGATGAGATCCTCCTATTTGCAGCAATATGGATGGACCTGGTGGAAATAATGCTTAGTGAGAGAAGCCAGAAGGGAAAAGACAGATTGTGTGCTATCACTCACACATGGTCCATAGAGATACCAAGAAAACAAATGAGCTAAATCAAGCAATAGATTTCTAGTCACAAACACAAAAAAATCAAGTTACTGGTTGCAGGAAGAGAAGGCAAAGGGTTGGCAGGCAAACTGGATAAAGGGGATTAACTGCAGTGAAGGAAAAACTGAAATACTGGTGAGCTTAATATATACAGGTGTTGCTTTACTATGATGTATACCTTAAACATATATAATATTATAATGCAACGTTCCTTCAATAAAGTTAATTTTTAGAAGAATAAAGCTAATAAAAAATCCTAAAATTTAGGTCAGTCAACCTCCCGGGCCATCCACTATGTAGACTCAGAAGGAGAGTCAGAGTGGTAACTGATGAGGAGGTTATATGCATGTGGCTCTTCAGTGTTCTTATCACCAGGATAACAAGTCCTAGTAAAATGTCCTAGCAGAAATGTCGGTTTGTGTTTTCATACCCACTGGGACTCATTTGTTCATCCATTTAGCCAGTGTGGGCTGGGCACTTTGCCCCACGCACTGTCTTGGGCACTCAGGATGCAAAAGTGTAGAGTCTAATGGAAGAGACAGATAGAAGGTACATGATGATAAAGTATGATAGAAAACCTGTCCTTGACCCCAAGGCAAGAATTAATCTGCCAGAGGCTTTTATACCCTGTTTACCTGACCAAGGGCAAGCAAGCATAGCATTGCAGCTCTAACCACTGATAAGAAACCACATACCCTGCAGCTGTACCAAGGAGATAGACCTTTATCCCATGGTATAAAGGGAGTTCCCCTAGACACACACACACCCTGCACACACACTCCCCCCACCCCACCTCCACCCCGCTGCTCAGCTTTGGGTGACATACCCCAGAGCCAGCACTGGTGCCTGTAATGAAGTGCTGTTTTCTCAGCCTTCGAGTGACTTACTGTCAGTCTTCTCACTATCTGGAGGCTTTGCCATAACAAAAGCTATAGTGAAATTCAGGTAAGCACTTACCTGAAGTCTGCTCTTATGGATGGGAACACAGATTGGGGAAGACCTCATTCTTCTTAAGTGTAGGAGGATATGGCCTTGGAAGACTCCAAGGAAAAGATAGTTGAGCTAGTCACAAAGGATAAGTGTGTTGGGTAGGAAAATGAGCCAAGACATGTCAGGTCAAGGAACTAAACAAAGGCAGACAGTGTGTGAGAACTAGGGACCCTGGAGTGTGTTGTGGGACGGCTGTCCCACATAAGGGGCTGGACTGGGATCTGGCCTGGGATCTGGGAACACAAGATAGTCTTCTGCGTGTGGATGAAGAAGGAGTGATGGTGAATACAGACAGGAAGCAAGAAGCCTGAGGAGAAGAGCATCCTGAGAGGACTGGGAAAGACCAAGAAGCAAGTAAAGGACACCACCTGTGGACTGCTCTCTCCAGAAGTTTGACTGGTAAAGTGAGAAAAAGAAATGTTAGTCACCTGAACATGCTGCTGACCTTGATCCTGAATCTTCAACAAAATGAAAAGTGAAGTATATCAACAACCTTTATCAATTCTTACTATTGAAATAAAATTTAGTTTTTAAAAAGTAACATCCATGGGGTAAATTAACAGTTTCCATTTTCTTTTTTTTTTTAAAAAAAAAAAAACAAACTGTTTTAGAGAATGACTCTTACTTTCCTATTCAATAAAAGTGAATTTTACTTTGCTCTGAAATCTCTAGGAGACAAGCCAAGAATGTCCCACTGCTACCAGTTGTCAAAGGAGGCTGGACAAATGATGTATCTAGAGGAGAGAAGAACTTAGTCTGCATGCTATATTTTCATCAGAGTGCACTTTCCCAACTCTATAAGTCTTGAGGAGAAAAATATTTGAAAGGAAATGAGTAATTGTGCCAGCTGCTAAAAGTTGGCACAACCTAAGGAGCTCTCCACAGACCACTGGACAAACTCAGCGACTAGCACATACCAGAAAATTCTCCCTGTAGAAGAGGCAGAGTAGCCAGCTTAACACCAGCATGGTTTCATGACAATCACTATCCAGCAGCCCAGTTGTATGGGGTCCGTCAGACATTCTTGGCAGAAAACATCCCACTAGCGTCTGGAGCTTTCCTTCAGGTCCTTCACCCAGTGACTCATATCTGGTAGTCTCCACCCCACACCCTCAATTTTTTTTAATCTGTTTCTTTAAATATACACAAAATCATCCTATTTATTTCTTTTTCCTTTTTCAAATTATTTGAAAATTATTGGCAAGCTACAAAGAGTAAAAAAAAAAAAATTCGCACAATCCTACCACTTAAAAAATAACTACTGTATATAAAATAAGAAGTGAAAATCTTCCTATACATCCAATCCCACAGGGATAATTTCTGAAGTAATTTATTGTTTATCCACTTAAATTATTCCTTAGTAGATGTATGTCTTTTCTAACAAATAAAGAATGAATCATACTATAAATTGGATTCCAATTTACTTTCTTCATTTAATTTTTCTGGGCATCTTTCCAGAAAATGGTATAGGTCCCCAACACCCCGTCTTTCTGAATGACTGCGTAATATTCCACAGTGTAAATATAATTATTCAACCATTAAGTAATGAGGCTTTTTTAATCCTTGTTTGTTCCAATATTTCAATGTTATGTACAAAGTTGCAATGAACATCCTTGCAAATGAGTCTCTATCCCACTAATAATAATAAAGTGAAATGGGAAGGAATGGGGGGGAATCTACAGTCTGATTGAAGATGGGATGTGAGGTATGAAAGAAAGTGGGAAGTTACTTGGGTGCTTAGCCAACGGTCCCTCTTCCACCCACTACCAGGATACAGAAGAGGCTGTGGGACTCGCCTCTTTACCACCTATACATTTTCTAGAGGTGATTTCATCCTATCTAGGGCTTTACACCTATATACTGATGATACCAGATTGATTTCTAAATGCTTTCTTGCCAGTTCCACTTGAATACCAAAGAGTCACCTCAAGTATGACACATTTCAATAGAATTGTTGATAATGCCAGGACTCACACCACCCAGAAAGCTGCTCCCCAGACTTCCCCCTTCTTAGAGGTTAACAGCACAGGACTTTGGAGCCCGAGTGCCTGGGTCTCCACTCAGTCAATTGCTGGTTATCTGTCATGAGACAAGTTATGTCATGTCTCGTACTCAGCTGTCAAATGGAGAGATAATAATGGAACCTCATGGGGTTGTTGTTGAAAAGACTGAATGATTGAACACTCGCAGAGCACTTAGAACAGTGTCTGTAAATAAGATAGGCCCATGTGTTTTCTTCTATGCTTATGCCACTAGCCTTGGTTACTCACACAAGGAAATCATCCTTGATACACCACTGACTCAAAAAAGAACAGGAGTCAGGCGAACCTCAGGAGAGTTGCACTAGTTATTTCACTGCTCCTTAGGTGAGATGGGGCAATGCAAAGAGCACC
The DNA here is from genome assembly GCA_004363575.1 of Solenodon paradoxus. Lineage (NCBI taxonomy): Eukaryota > Metazoa > Chordata > Mammalia > Eulipotyphla > Solenodontidae > Solenodon > Solenodon paradoxus. The sequence continues at coordinate 33,391 of RJWH01007597.1, read as the reverse complement.
TTATTTGAAATCAGACAAGAATCGGTTGGGAATCTTCTACCTCTTATGTGCTGGGTGTGCTTGGAAAGTTACTTAACATTTCTAAACCTCAATATCTGCATATTTAAAATAGGAATAATATTGCATACCCCTCAGGGTACTTATAAACTTTAAATAGAATAATGCATATAAAATGTCAGCTCAATGCCAGATAAGATTATAAGATTACAACAATCATTAAAATAAGGGATTTGGCTTTCTGAATCTTTGAATAGCCTGGTGGCATCAAAGAAAAGAAGGAATTGACAAGAAATTCCTCTCCCACAGATATGTCAGTCATTTGGGATAATAAAAACACAAAAGAATTTTGTGATCATCCATGCTGCCCCTACAAATGTAGGGGACCATGGCAGGGATTGAAATGTCCTCTGATTACAGACACCATCTCTCAAGGTCACCTTTGTAATCATCCCAGATCCCAGGGTTGAATGTTGTGGGTCCATTTCCAACTTTCTGCTTCTTGTGCTCAAGAACAGAACAAAACCATTAATGTTTAATATTTAAAAAAACCTTCCATTATTAATTACTTTAAACCCCAGTGATTATTATTAAAACATAATGGATAGTTTCTTATTTTTAAAGCCTGATTTTTAATGACTAAGATAGAAATCAGAATTAACAAAACATTGAACTCCCTTGTTACTTAGAGATTGTTATTTCTTCATTCAGACACCTAAGGAGATTTTCCAGGCCCTCTGAAATACTCAGACTGCTTTTGTTGCATGGTAACTTTTTCTCTGAATACACAGGGCAGAAGAATATTCTCAGGGAGGGACCGAACACACCTCACAGGGCCTGCCAATTTGACTTCCCCTGCTCTAGGCCTCAGGGCCATGGCCAATACAAAAGTTCACTGCTGCTACCAGCCCCAGTCCAACCCCTGACCTTTGGTCACAGGACATCTGGTCCAGCCTGTGAATGCTGGATCCAGGCAGGAACAGGGTACAGGGCACTAGAAATGATTTCATATTTTCATTGCTGCTCACTTCTGGAGAAATCTGAGAGGCTGGTTCATTTTCCCTTGTTTACTAGGACAACTGAGCATGCTCTCAAACATTGGGGCTAAGGAGGTAGGGACTCAAGAAGCAGGCAGGGACCTGGCCCAGCCTCTTCATTCTACTGCTCCCTGCAGGTAACAGAGCTTGAGCTTCCAGACCACTGTGAAACCAGGAGCTGCGTGGATTAGCCTGCTTCAGTGGAAAAACCTGCACAGCTATAACTGAGGGCTTCTCTCTTCAACAATGGCAACCAAAAAATTATAAAATTTCTAGAAATAAAGTTCAGCAAGATCTGTGCAGGGCCTATGTGAAAGAAATAATAAAACTTTATTGAGGGACTTCAGCTATTTAAACAAATAGAAAAATTAATTATATATTTGAATAGGCTCTCCATAACACAAAAATAATAATTCTCTTGAAATCAAACTGTAAATTCAATGCAAATCCCAGTCAAAAAAATTGAAGCTTTTTTCTCTGATAGAGAAAAAAGTAATAATTTCAAAGTTCTTCTGAAAAAAATAAGCACGAACGGCCAAACAGAACAACTAGGGAGTATTTTCCTACTAGATATTAAAACATTATATAAATATGAAAATTAAAGCATTATATAATGACAGAAAGCTCAGTGTTACAGAAACCAGAAACAGACTCACATATGAATGATAATTTGACACATGATAAAGGTGAACCATTCAGCAAAATGAGTTACGAAAACTGATGCACTCGTTTAACTAAAATAGAAATGACAAATCTCTACCACCAAAATAAACGTTAGACAAAGTAAATATGTAAATGAATAAAATATGTGTTTTAATTAAAATACTGGAAGAAAACATAGGTGATTGATTTTTAATCTTGTTATATGACATTTTAGATAGTCACCTGACATTATATAGCAGCATTTTCAAGTTTGTCCCAGTAATTCCATTCATGGGAATTTATCCTAAGTATACAATGGATCAAGTTCAAGAGCAATATCTCTAAGAGTGTTCACTGAGCATTGTTATAATAGTGAAAATTGGAAACAAAATTTGTTGAATAAATAAACATACCCATGCAGTGAAACCCTAAATAGTCAATTAAAATAATAACACGTAACTGGACTGATAGTAGATTGCCTGAGGGTCTCAGAAGTTGCTCTGGTTTGCAGTCCCATTAGCAGTTTAACTGTTGCTCCATCTTCATCCACACCAGAGGGTGTCGCCTGTGTGCTTGCTTCTTTCTTGAGCTGTGTTTTCCTGCCTATCAGCCGTCAATACCGCTGTACAGGCATAAGCCACTGGTCCCACTTATGCATCCTTCAAACGATCTGCTGAAACAACCGAGATTCTAGAGCAGAGTACCTGTGCAACTGATCTGCAGACAGAGACGTTTCAAGAGCCTCCTGCAACCCCTGAAATTAATTACAGGCATAGTTTTGGTATTGGTGCCCCAAAACTGAGCAACAACAGGAAACTGCTTCCATTGCAGAAACTTGTGGCATTTCCATCTTCACTTCACACTGGGCTGTGGAAATTAATTGTTCATGCTGTGAAAAACTTAAATTGCTACAGAAAATGCTAAAATCATTAAGCTTCAGAGACTGCAACATGCCGCTTATGGCCTTGGGACCAAAGACCAGATGTTGCACAGGTAATGACTTCACTTTCATCCAACTTCAGTAACTCAAGATTGAGCAGATTGTTCATTTTGATCTTGCATTCCCATATTGAGATTCCACTGAGGCAAAGTACCCCCTCAAGACTACCACCAGAGAGCTGAAATAAGAAGCATCTTGGACACCTGCACAGTGTTGAAGACAAAATCCCTGGTAACGCAGACCAGCCAACTCAGGATGGGTTTGCACTGTCACCTTTGGTAGATGACTAAAGAGGGCAGCTGTTTGTGTAAACTGAAGAGGCTGCCAGGACACAAGAAGCAGCTAGTCCATTTAGTACCAGCATGACAATACGCTTCAGAAATATGATTCAGCTTGGGACATAATGAAGAATGATTATCTATAAATGAGTAATTTTTATATTCTTGTTTACCCAGATTATTACTCAAAAAACAAAAATGGTGTTTATGTGATACAAGTGACTTAAATCACTATTCCAAACCCTTGAAGATCTGTTTCCAACCTCATCAAAATTGTGAATCTTCCAGGAGAGTTTCTGTAGAAGCCTGACATTATGATAGCTTAAGGCTGTTGCTGTGGTTACAATGGAAGGAGATTGTATAAACTGTTTATGTTTTCTTCAGGCCACACTCATTTTGGTTAAAGAAGTTAATTGGGAGAAGAGAAAGATGACCACATTCCAAAAAAAAAAAAAAATTCAGGAATAAACTAACAATAAATGAATATTGAATTATGAACTCTGTGACATCATACCACTATGCTTTATTTTACTTTTTTCCCTTCTGCATGTAAATAAAGAAAACAGAGCCTGTCCACTACTCAGTCTTTGAATCTGGAAAGCTCCTGAATCTCGAAATTCCTTGACCTGAGACCAATAGAATGTGGTCAAAGTTGCATTGCACAATTCCACAGAGTAAGAAAAAGCTCGTTCTGACCTATTGGCACATGAGAGTTTACATGAAAGAGAATGAAGGTCTCCCAGGCAACAAACAGCATCAACTGCAATGAATGAAACCAATCTTACACCCTCCAGCCCTAAAGTCTTACAACTTTTGCTGCAAACAAGAAACATAAATGCCAAGATTTCCAATGCTTGCATCATAAAAGATAATAAATCATGGTTGTTTTTAAGTCACTAGGTTTTGGAGTACTTTGTTATATAGCAATTGCTAACTGATACATCCTCCAGGAAACCATATCTTATGGGAAAATTGCCATAATGAAGAGAAATAACCATTATTTTTCCTTTTTCTTTTGATCTACTCTCAACTCAACTTACACTGTTCCATTCTCTACATTCAGGAAACAGGACATTAAATTTTCTTTCTTGAGTGGTGCCTTTGCCCTAGCTTATCTCTTGAATCATCAAAGGATTCCTTCTTATATTTGTCCTTTTGCCTAGTAACGAAGTTTGAGGGAGGGAAAGAGGAAGATGGCTTAACTTGAGCTCCCAGAAGGCAGAGACAATAGATTCAAATATCATTTTGTATATGACCAAGAAAAAGCCCTGGTTAGTACGCACTGAATAAACTTTTGCTTAAAGATGATAATAGGGAAGAACAGAGACAGCCATCATTAAACACATTGGTTCTTAATTCTATTAGCTTATGTTATAAACCAAAATCTCTAAATACAATTGCAATGTAATATTTTAAGGCTAGAACAAGGCACACATCATTAAGATTCTGCTACATTTTCAATAAATTCCCTTCACAAATATATAATACATTAGCAATCTGTCTTAAGGGGAAAAACAAATCGTAACACCATCTTGACATAGGAGGAAAGTACACTTGGGGGAAAGTATCGGATGTTTCTTTCTGTGAAGAATGATACACAAGACTTCAGTCCTTCCCAAGGTTTGAAAGTTGTGCTGTAGAATTACTACTTGGAACTGAAAAATTCTCGAGCTTGTTTAATAAGACCACACAATAAAATAAATTCAAGTTCTGGGAGCATTCTTTAGAGAAAATCCAGGTGTCTCATTCAAAGATCAAAACAAACCAAAATTTGCAGCAGTGCCCAGCAAATAATTTTAAACAGGCAAGAAAGGTTTGTTAAAATTATAATCTTTGTTCCTTGTCTGTCCACTTACCTGAATTCTAAGTCAAGAAGGCCATGCAAATATCTAGAAGCAATAGTCAGACTAGATTGGACTACTGTTAAAATTCACTTGGTCCAGTTGAATCAATTCCGAGTTAGAAATGACCCAAACTGGGAATTTATTTCAGGTCTTATTTCCTAATTCCAGCCTGTCTGATGAATGAGCTTTGCTGTTACTTTGCTGCTGCTCCTGCTCCTACTCCTTTGTTGTTTTGTTTCGTTTTCATTGTTCTTAATGATCAGAATTTTTACAAGTGTTACTACCAGGTGTCAAACATTAGGTGATTCCCCTACATCCTTGTTTCTGAAAAATAATAAAGCAAAGATCACCAGCTCTAAAATAAGAAAATGAAGAAAATCCACAAAGTCCAGTTTATTGACTTGCCAGGCAAAGACGCACTCACCAGTCAAGACATTTACAGACGAGTTAACCAAGGTGGAAAAATCAGGGCTATTTAATCCAGAAGGAGGGTTCCACAGTGATGAAGACTTGAAAACCAACCCTCTGGAAATGGCTGCTTTCATCTTTAGGATCTTGGTTGGTTCAAACAAGTTCAGCTGTTCATTATTTTAGAAAGAATCTTCATTTAAATCCAGTAGCGGTTTGGTGTTTGTGACCTCAAGATGGTAGCTTGGTGTCCGGGGTCGTGTCCCACGGCGGTGGAAGAATGAACTCGCAGACTAAAGAGGCAAGCAAAAGCGGAGGACAATTTATGGGAGAAAGTACAGATTCCCTGCTCCGGGAAGGGTCTCAAGGGAGGGTTGCTACTTTGGCTCAGGGATCTAGGGGCTTTTATCTTAGCCCCTGTGTGGGCTTCCCGGATTGGAGTAATCCCAGGTCTGGTATGTTAATGAAGCATCAGGCGTCCCATTGGTCCCTTCTCATGCTAATAAGGGATTCTGGAGCTACGCACGGATTGGCTGTTTTTACTCAGTAGAGCAATTACTCCTTTGTCCTTGTCCCAAGGGTCTTCATCTCTACCGGGTGGACCTGCTTTAGTGACAGGCAGGCCTCAGACTTTGTCATGCACGGACTTCATACTTCCTCATTCCTTGTCCCCTGCCCTAACTACCGAAGATTCCTCTAAACGCCTCTCATTTGGGTCTCCTTCAGCTGGTTAGAATCAATTATGATGGAACTCTGTATTTAATCTTAATCCCTACTGTAGCATGTGTTGATATAAGTGGAAATTTTTCCTTTTACAATTCCTGTCTGTTCCTCCTCAGTGACAGCTCCCGAGAAAACACATAGATGTATAAGGTCATTTGTCTTCTTATAGCCTTTAACTTGGTGCTTTAGAATTTCAGTCATCTCCAATAAAGGCTTGTGAGTTATATTTCAATGAATGGTGTTCACATCTCAGATCATCTCCACGCCCCCACCCCAGTCATGAACCCCCACCCCTAGAATTTGCCCTTCTCAGATTCTAATTTATCCAATATTTACAGAGCCAAAAATTATACTACCCAATACTAAAATGAAAATTGCCCAAAACCGGAGCCATGAACTTCCATTTGGCAGCAAATGGTAGCTGGTAAAATACTTTTGTAGATTGCCTCAGACATTGTGACTTTTAGAGTTCTCTTCCATTTGTGGAGCATTAACACACACGTCAAAAAAATTTTCAGAAGGTAGCAGTAGATGGTGAAAAGATTAGAGGGCGGGAGAGAGAGATAATAAAATGTGGGAGGAAATGGAAGAAAAGGGAAGAAAGGCTTAATGGCAAAGAAGAACAAAGAGAAATTAGAGAAATGGTTTGGGGAAAAAATAAGAAAACTGAAGAAATCTGGCTGAGCTAGGGGCATGTGTGACCAGAAGGCCAGAAAGAAACAGTGGCAGCTGGAGGAGGCTGCAGAGCTAAGCAAGTCCTTTTCTGCAGAGTCTAGGCAGGAAAATGCTGTTGGCTAAAGCAGAAAATACAGTGATTTTTTTTTCCCCCTGCAGATGCTTCCCTGGGGCCCTGCCAAAGCTCTATTCTGCAGATAGAAACTAAATAAACAGACTAATTTATTCAGAAGATGTGTCCCTTTAGTTCTCTCCCCAGAATGGTGTCAAACCTGCCCAGGATACCAGAATTTTCTGTGAATTTGGATGACAAGGCATTAGCCAGCATGTTTCTCTTCATCCTACAACACCTGCTCCTGAAAAGGAAGCATTTGCTCCTTGCATGCAAATCATTTTTTATAGATGAGGCACCTAATGAGCATTCAGTAAAAGTCCCCTAGAGCAGGTAAGACTTATATTAGACACGAACTCAGATATGAAAAAGAAAGTCATTATTTACAATGTAGAGCTTAGCATTTGCTGTGGGATAACTATTCTCAATCTTTACCCTGGATGTAATGAGTATTTCCAAAAAAAATTCTGTGTGAGCATTTGCCTAACTGGGTACCCAGAGACTTGGCTGTATGTTCAGAATCAATGTTCGAACTTCAAAACCTTAGAGATCATCTTAAATACCTCTTCTCTCAGGAGAGAAAAATTTGGCCCAGAGAGTTCAGCAAATTATTCAAGGTTGTACAGCTAATTAAAAAAGGTTTTCAATTCTCAGTGCGATACTTTTTTTCACAGCCCAATGACATACACCTCCCTCATTTATTTATCACACACAGTCCTCTCTTCCACCCCCTCATATCCCTTGACACTTCGGAAAGCATTCAGCTGCCATAACAGAAAGTCTGACTGACAGTGGTCTGAGCCATAAAGACAACTTAGTGAAAGACTGAAGGTAGGTGATGCCAGAGTCTGTTCTGAAGAACAGCGCGATCCAAAAACTCAGGCTTTTCTCGTTCTTCTGTTTACGCCATCTGCAGTGTGTGGACTTCTCCTCCCTGAACCGGTGACCTCATGATGACAAAATGACTTCCCCACCTGCAGGTATCCCATAGTCATACCAGCACTCAAATAGAATAGACAGAGATGGGCAGAAAAGGGCTTTGTTTTTATCGCAGATGAGAAATTCTCAGAAAGGAGATTTTCCTTTATGTCTTCTTCATCAGAACAATGTCACATAGTCACCACTATTCACCAGGAAGTCTGAGAATGAGATCCGGCTCACGGTAATCGAAGTATCGTGATTGGCTTAAACCGATGATGGCACATTGACACCATTAACAAAATCAGGATTCTTTTTAATACTAATCATATCACTATTTCTTTTGTTTACAAAGTCATGGTCATTTTAGGATGCTGAAATTTCTCCTCCGGCTGAGGGTGGCCCACCCCACACCCACCACCTGAGTTCCAGCGCCCTTTCCCACCACCTACTCCCTTTCTCCTTCCTAGTTCACAACGGCCACGAAATGGAAAGGACCTAAATGCCCACTAACAGATGACTGGGGAAAGAAGCTGTGGCATGTGTACGTAATGGAGTTCTGTGCAGCTACTAAAAAAGTAAATAAATAAAAATTATGCCCTTTGCAAAAATCCGGATGGACGCGGCAGGGGTCATGTTAATCAAAAATCAGGATTTCTGTAACAAGAAAGAATGGAACATATTCCTTTTACAGTTCCTGTCACAGGCTGTCCAGCCAGGCTGTCCTGGCTGTCAGTTGCTAAGAAGTTATATCAGTTAACTATTAATCTGTAGCAAACTTCAACAGCGATCTTTTGTTATTAATCTCATGTGTCTGGAGGTAAGCCAATCCAGCTGGACTCAGTTGGGTGGTTCTGATGACCTCAGCTGAACTTGTTCATGTAACTGTGGGCCACTGGGGTGTCTGATCGGATCTAGACTCTGCTCCACATGTTTATCCTCCTCCTAGAACCAGAAACTAATGGAGCGTTTTTCTCAGGACAATGGCTGAGGTGAATGACAGCAGTCATAGTCATGCAAGGACTCTAAGGTCTAGGTTCAGGACAGGGACACTGTCACTTCTGTCTCATCCTACTGTCCAAACTAGTCATAGGACCAAACCCAAAATCAGAGGTGATCAAAATTACTAATGAGAGGAGTTGCAAACTTACATGGCAGAGAGTGTGGGAACAAGGAGAAGTGAAGAACTGGGGCCAATTATATAACTACCTTAAGAAACAAACCGCACGGTGAGCCTACCCCTTTCATTCTCTTTTAAGTCACCGTCCCCAACATGTACTCACTGTGCTTCCCTTACACATCCTTCTCCAATCCCTCCACTACAGACTGAATGTTAGTGTCTCCCCGAATTCAGATGTTGAAAATGAATTGGTGATGTGATGTTTGGAGGTGTGGCCTTCAGGAGGTCATTAGGTCATGGGAGGGGAGCACTCAGGAATGGGATTCATTTCCTAAAAGGAGCCCCACATAGTTCTCCATCCATTTTGCCATGTAAAGGCTTATATTATAAGCCACCAATCTGCAGCCTTCTGCTGGAATAACCTAAACCAACTCATCCCCTCACACCACCTCTTTTGTCAGATTTTTCTCATATCTGCACTCACAATGGGGTGACCATGGAAGCCCTTGGTGGAAAGCAGATGCGAGTAGGGTCCAGTCAGTAGTAAATGGCGTGTGTGGAAGTTCCCAGCTCCTCCCAGACTTGGAACTGCTCCAGTTTTTCTGGTGTCCCCACAATAGAGTCACGATGGGGAGCTCAGGAAGCTCATGTGATTGTATTTAGCAGCAAGTAGTCACAGGAGAGTTTTCAAAACCCAGGTCTTGTTTATCTGAAGGCACTTTGGCTTTCCGGCCTATCATCCCAAAGCTGGGCAGTATTGCTAAAGCCCTTGATTCCTTTCTCACTGCGTTTCAACTGAGAAGCAAGCTCAGGAAGAAGATGTCTTGCTTGACTTACAGGTTTTAATCTCAAAAAAAAAAAAAAAAAAAGAAAAAAGAATTGATACTGAGTGCAATCTGCTTTTTTTCCTTACTTGAAATTTTTTGAAGTTTATTCTTTAGTGAATATATCAGTTGGGTGTATCTGTTTTCTACAGAGGCGATGGAAATTTACTGAGGCAGAGCTTCTGAGTGAGGGTCTCGTATTTTCTCTGGCATCTCAAGTGAAACCTCCACATTTCCTAGTGAGCTCTACCAGTCAGTGGAATTAATAATCCTGGTTCAATTCACTCTTTTTCTCTTTATTCTGTTTGGCTTTTCTTAGTATAATCATATATGCAACTACCAAAGAGAGCAAATTCCTTTGGGCCCTGATCACAAGCCCAAAACTCAAGCCAGCCTCCACCCAGCAACTCAACAAACGATTCATGGACACATACTCAGGGCTACACATCTGGAACCACTTCCCTTTGGGGACAAGGGATGGCTTCTGACGCCAAGTACCTGGGACTCCCCATGAGCAAAGATTGGCTATCAGACAGCTATTATTTAAAAAGAGAAGAGATATCAAGGGTGTCCTGGAGAAATATCTCCATCAAGGTCAGAAGATCTGTGTTCTCAGCCCAACTCCTCCAGTTACTGGCTGTGAGCCCATGAGTATGTTACATATCCTTTTAAACTCTTGGTCGCTTCATCATCATGTGCACTTACAAACAAGCAAAGATCCTCAACACTCATTTTTCACATGGCTGACAGAATGAGTGGTGCTGTGGGATGTCAACCATGCAAATGTATTCACCCTATAAAGTTAAACAATGCAGCTCTCTGAGTGTTTCTAGCATCAAGAGTTCGTTGTACCTATTGTTATTCCTTTTACTCAGTTATAGAAAAAGCGTGACAAAGTCTACAATAGTCAAGAGATTCTTAGCCTTTCTTTGTTGCCAAATACATCACATCTATCACTAGTTTCTTCTGAGGGCTGGTGCTCTTCTGGGACAACTCATGGAGGTTCAAAGAGGAGTACTGAGAAAGACAAACAAGTTCCTCTGATGAAGTTTACATTCATTAAATGGGACACAAGCCATGAATAACAAGTATGTAGATGCTAAGCTCTGCAAGGAACATTCTCTGTCTTTGAGAATAAGACTGGTGCTATGGACTGAATTATTTCCACATGTTCAATTGTGTCCAAAATTCATATGTTGAAGCCCTAACCCCTATGAGTAGTATTTGGAGCTGAGACCTTTGGGAAATAATGAGGTTTAAATGAGTTCCTAAGTGTGGAGCTCACATGGTAGAATCAGTGCCCCTATAAGAAGAGACACAAGAGAACTTGCTTGCTGTCTTTCTCCCCCATGTGAAGACAGAATGAGAAGGTAGTCATCTACAAACCAGGTAGAGAGCCCTTACAGGGTAACCAAATCAGTCAGCAACTTGACCCTAGCCTTTCTAGCTTCCAGAACTGTGATAAAATAACTTCCTGTCCTATAACCACCCAATCTATGGCCTTTTGTTATGATCACTAAGCTGATGGATACTAACAAGATGTATGTGGTGAAGGTACAGAGTGGCAGGAAAAGTTTGACTAAGGAAGGGATTTTGAATTGTTCCCTGAAAGACAAGAAGGAGCTGGTCAAGCAAAGACTGGGCATAGAACATTCCAGGATGGGAATAGAAAGTACAAAGACCCTGGGGCTTCAGAACTAATCCAGTTGCTTTGGAAAACCACAAAGTAAGCAGAGTGACTGGAGCATAGAGAGCAAGTGAAGAATGTTATGAGAAACAAATAAGAGCAGTTGGTAAAGACATGTAAGCAGAGAACATTTCTGGAAGACTACACAAGAAACTGCTAACATTGGTTACATCTGGAGGGTAGGGCTGGGGTGAGACAGGACACACACACACACACACACACATCTTTATTTTTTACCATTAACCGTCTTAACCTTTTGAATTTTTTGAGCAAATATTTATTTTATGATAAAGAGTGTTCCTCATCTATGTCCCAATACAGGGTGATTCCAATATCACAGGATCTTGCCTTCCAATAAAAATATCTAAAGCAAATAAGTGTTTTGACCAACTCAAATGCATAGCCCCTAAAGATATAACAGAAATTGTCAAATGTCTGTTCAAAATATTTATTGCATTACCAAACACATATTTTTAAATATCAATTTTTCTAATTTCTTATTTATGGAACAAACTTTATTTAAACTTTTCATTTCTTGATCATCAGGGTTAGAATCTAACAAACTTCTTTTGAGTCATCTCCATAGATACTTTACTGATAATGTATATTGTTTGACTTACAGCATTTTACAGCATGATATTGTCACAAGAAATTTATCCCAAGCCTAATTCACCATCTATATACCATGTTAGGAGAGGAGATATTTGGGTATTATTTTTAAATCTCATTGGTATATATGGTAGGCAAAAAAAAAAAGCACATCTCTCCCCAATAAAACTTCATGTCCTATTCCCCAGAACCTGTGAATACGCTGAGTTACATGACAAAGAAAGATTTATATTACAGATGGAATTAAGGCTGCTAATTAGCCGACCTCAAAATAAGATTATCCTGAATTATCCAGGTGCATCCAGTATCTTATATTACAGAAGACAGAAGAGTAAGTCAGGTCAATGTGGGAACAACCCAGTCCACTCTAAAGATGGAAGAGAGCCAGTAGATATGTGTGGCCACTAGAAACAGGAAAAGACAAGAAAATGAAGTCTTTCATAGAGCCTCCAGAAGAAACACAGCCCTGCCAACAAGGCTATGAGATAAATTTTTATTGTTTTAAACCACACCGTTTGTCGTGCTTTGTTATAACACTCATGAGAAATTAATATATTACATAACTTTAATATGCTTGATTCTCACAGTGCCACCACATGCTACAGCACTGCAGAAGTGATTTCTAAAGGGCTTACTTAAAACAATATTGAAGACTTGCTACTGTGAAGTCATTTTCCCCAGAATTAATTGGCAAAAATTAAATTAAAAATCTCTTTCTCATTCTGTCAGATGATTCATATTTGTACTTAGAACTAAAGGTCCTTTCAGGTTCATCCTCTTTCTCAAAAAAGAAAGTTGTTATTCAAATTAAAATAACTGAATGTGTGTCCTGTAATGTAGTGTGGGAAACTTTGTTCATCCTTGCTGAAGATAACTTCGAAAGCAAATCTTACTGTATAGTAATTTTTGTTTCTATAGTTATCATAGCTCAATTGAAGTGAAAAGGTTTGGGGTCACCAGACCACCATCCTGCTCCCCTCTTCTAGTCTCAATATTAGAGCTGCCCACCAGTCCTGCCTCTCTTGCTACACAAACTCCATGTCTGACCCAACTTTTATCAGTATGTCTCTGATTAGAGTATTTTTTCTTTCCCTCTCAAGAAAACTTGTAATCCAGAGATTATTTGTCATGTCAAGAGGCGAGGTGACTTTAACCCTGTTATTCAGAAAGCAAAGTCTTGTGTCACATGCTTCTCCCAGCGTGAAGGGGCCAGACCCCACACTGAAACCTCCTCTGATTCTTCTTGGGAGATCTGTTTCAGCATCTTTGCCTGTTCATGCACACATCAAAAGCAGCTAGAAACTTCTCTCAAGCAAAAGAAGAACCCATATTGACTTTCTGGAGAGCAGTCTTCCGATTGATTCACTGACCACAGCTATTTAGAGTTTTTCAGTCTACATTATCTAAGAATTTTATGAATGATCCCATTCATTCCTCCTATCACTTACTGAATGTTGGGTACAATGTATCCTTTTCTATAAAAAAAATTTCTTGATGTTCCAGTCACTTTTTAATGTATTATTTCATGTTATTATCATACAACCACCTTGAAATATAACTGTGCCCCATTATATAGATAAGGGAATTAAAGTTTAAGTAAAGGTCAAAGAAAAGAAATGATTTATAAAGAAAAGTACATGGCCAATAAGTGACAGAATCAAAGTCTGTCATATTCCAAAAACTAATTCTCATTCTATGATACTAAACGTGTGAAGATGCTATGCCCAGTGCTCAAGAAAAAACAAAAATGAATGACATGGCCCCAGGCATCTTGCACTGATTACACACAGCACTTAGTCCCATAAATTTGACATATGTTAATTTGAACCATATGAAATTGCCAGTTTGTAGGTCAAAACACAGGCTGTGGAGTTCCACCATCAAGGCTCAAATATGACCTCCGCACTTGCTAGCTGTGTGACCTTGGACAAGTAACTTTGCCTCTCTGAATCTTGATTTCCTTGTTTGCAATGCAAGGACAATAACATTACCCACCTCAGAGGCTTGTTGGGAGGATTGAAGGAGTAATTGTATGTAGTCATTAAGTAAATTGCATGGCACACAGGAAGCACTTCCTAATAAATACGTTATTGCCATCACAGTAGGAGTGATCCAACTCTATTTTGAGGAGTTGCAGCAGCTGAATCCTTGCTTTCCAATGAGGGTAGCAGGAGACACGGAAACAAAACAAATAACCCAAGCAAAGTTTGATGAGTACAAATGTAAAAATACATATCAAACACAGACATTACCAGCCTCGAGTCTATGTTCTGTCAACATGAGGGACAGACAGTGAACCGAAACCACTTACAGAGTTTTAGTAACTAGCTTCTGAAGCAATGAGGAAGACAAGGTCCTTCTTAGAATAGGTTGAAGTTCCTGCACACAGCTTCCCCAACGCTCAAGGCTTTTGGGTAGTTGTAATCAAAACACACTCACCATGCACACTTGCACACATACAGCACACACACTTGTGCACGCACAGACACACACACACCGTTTCTCTGGAAATCCATAACTTAGGCCTGGCAGTCTTTTATTATGCAACATGATAAGTAGTTAATGGGGCATTGCTTTTACCTGTTTCTCCCCATCATGTAGAATTAAATTTTGTCCCCACAACACCCTGTCCAAACAAGTACCACAGCACACTAACATGTATGCTTGTGTTTTTCTAGACTCTAATACACACAAAAAGGCCAGGCATCTGTCTTATTCATGCCTGTATTTCCAGCACTAGCATAGTTTCTGGCACAAATTGGATAGAAAAGATGGTTCTATATTTGAGGGAGAGGAGAAGAGTTGGCTGGAGTCAAAGAATAAGAAGGAAAACCTAAGGAATGAATCCTCCAGAACACCAACAGTTACAGAGCAGAAAAAAGACCAAAAGAAATGAGGAGAGAAATAGAAGAATTAAGAGATGGGGTTGACTGACCAAGAAAGAAGATCATGGGGCCAAGGCTTCAAGAAGCAAGACTCAAGGAAGACACAGTGTCCTCTGTCAAACACAGCAGGGGTATCTTTCAGGTTGAGGACTGAAACGACAGGAGATCTGGCACGTGGGACATCGTGACTGACCTTAGGAAAGTTAGTGATTCGTTGAGGAGGAGGATTGCAATAGGATGAAAGGTGAATGAGGGGCAAGGCAGGGTAGACAGTGAGAGCAGCACCAGTCCTTCAAAAGGTCTGCTGATAAGGAAAGAAAATCAGTCAATCAATAGAAGGGAGAGAGGAATTAGGAGTAACGTTTCTTCAGAATTGGAGAGACCTGAATCTGACTTGAGTCACTTATAAGCACCGGCCCAGACAGGCTTCTGTAAGATGGTCAGGGCTGAGGAAGGGTCTGCCCGTAAGAACTACACAAAGCTGACCTGCGTTTGGGAGTTCAGATTCACAGCCTTCATCCTGTTAGTCCTCAGTTCAGATGAACATGCTTCTGAGCTCCTGGCAACCTGTTCCAAAACTTATATAAGAGAAAGAAGAGACTCGACATTGGGTGGTCTCTGATCAGGTATTTCCCTAGTTTAAGATAATTATGATATTTCCATATTTTAGCTCTACTATGTTTCTTTCCTGAGAGAATTGGAGCATCATTGCTTTCCTTCTGTGTCTTCCACATTTATGGTTGTGATAAATGCAATTTTTTAAGTCACTAGAGCAAAATATCTCTTTTAAAAAATCTTCCCTCACTCTGGCTCTCTGAAACTTTAGAGAGCTTCCAGTGAATGTGTGTTCCATCTGGAGACACTGAAGCAGCAATAAACTGTGAAGGACTGCTGCGGGGAGCTAGGCATGCCATGTGCTCTGTCTTTATGTTCCTTGGCTGATGAACCTCTTGCCTTTGAGGAAATACTTCAGTCAGTTTTTCCCAAACCGCCTAGCATTAGTCATTTCTTATCATTTAAGATGATGTGCTATTACAGCAATCTCCTAAGTGATTACAGAAATTATTCAGATGGAACCACTGTGATAACATATAATAGGTGTGTTACTTAGCAACTGAAGAATATAAGCACTCAGAGAAATTAAGATGGAAAAAGTGAGGAAACATATTTCATTTAAACCTGTTTAACAATGAGCCATAAAAGCAACTAGAAAATAACTGTAATGAATAAGGTAATGGCAGCAATATTGACTTTAAGTACGTATTTAGAAAATCATGCTAAACACATATCAGTAGGATGAACATCAGTCTCATCTTGCATCTTCTTTAGCAGATATATCCATGAATGGGTCAGAATCACGATTCTTTGAAATATAACCCAGGTGAAGTCTTCAGTCACCCCCCGACCCTTCTTCCCAACTTCTTCATCTCAAAGTTCTCTATTTCTCAGTCATATTCTTTGCACCATCGCCACCACTTCTACCACCACTGATGAGGTTTTGCCTCACTGGAACTTGCACATTCCAAATTCTGTGGAGTAGATCTAATGTCACCTTCACATACAAAGGTGACCAGATAGCTTCTTTGACTAGCAGCCAAGATAGTGAGTTTTATCCCCAACAGATGAGTTTTATCAGTGGTACCCTGGGTCTGAAGAGAAATAAGTATACAATGAGGAATACATATTATATCTGATGGATAAATCAATGGCCAAGTCTCACTGGTAGAAGACTAGGAATGTCATAAATGCTGGTGTGTCTGTGTTTGGGTGAATATAATAAATTAAAAGCCTACTCTATGTTAGACATTTCACTATATGCATTTTCTCTAATCCTTTCAACAGCAGAGCAAAACAATCATTTTCACAATTATTTTTAATATTTTTATTTTGAAAGAATTATAAGTTCACATGATGTTACAGAGAAATATAGAGGGGAGTTCTGAGTATCACCTCTCTCCCAGTCCATGTTAACATCTTGCACAACTTGCACAACTTTAACCACATCAAGAATTTGGTATTTGTACAATTCATAGACCTTATTCTTATTTCACTAGTTATACATGCCCAACTCAAAACCACACTGTGGGTCACTAGTCAGAACAAGGCTATATGAAAGTGGATAAGTGGCCCAGAACCAAGCGGGGGCAGAAAGCTCAGGAAAACTATACCAATGACTAACTTTGACTCCCATGGCTCCTGTTCCTTCTACTTTGCCATTTTCCCCTTAACCCACACCCACAACCTCAACGTGAGTTCACTATGTCCAGTGTCAGAAGAGAGTAAAGCATGGGCTTCATCTATAGATGGATCAGCATGATATGGTGCACCCAACAGAAATCAATGCCTACCTCACACTCAGGGAGGACTCGGAAAGGCAGTGATGAAGGACATTATCCTAGTGGGCAGAACTTTGAGTGATACATCGTCACCCACTTCATGCAGAACGATAAATGTTTGAGATACAAACCTATGATTCAAAAGCCTTGGCTCATGGCTTGGCAGCTGACTCAGAGACTTGGAAAGTCAGTGACAAGGATATCTGGGACAGAGTGCTTGGGTGAATTCTTAGAGAATAAGCACAGGGCATGAAGATGTTTATGGCTCACATACTTGTCTACCAGAGATCTGTAGCAGAAGAGCTTCTCAATAATCAAGTGGAAAAGAGAGCTCATTCATGTTAGTCAGTCACCCAAAACTTTCTCCACAAGTCTGCTCTGGTTATCACTACTAAATGTGCCAGTTCTGAATGCCCAATATGGCATAATCCGCTGCAGCAACCAACCAGGGGCACTGACGGGATAACATAAAGAGATACATATTAAGGGTATGGATTTGCTCAGCCCTTTGCCACCACCTCATTCTTAGACATACAAAATATGTCACTCAGTCTCTAATATTCTGTATTTTGAAATGCATAAATATTTTAGTCTAAAGTATCTTTAATTGTCCTTTGCCTCTAATTTGGCAAAGATGTCTATAAAACAGTCTTGGGGCATGTCCTTATGACTCAGATGGCTAAAACAACTGGGGTGTGGACCCAGTTTTATTACAATCATTTCAAGAAAGTTCAATGCCATTATAAAGCACATATGCTGATTTACAAAGTCATTCTTCAAAGGCTCAAGCATACACAAACTCTGGCTCATAGCTGGTAACAAGGAGAGAAAACATGTTCTACCATCTGAAATATTTTTTGCATTCATCAATATCATCATTGTTTAATGAATACTAAGAATACTTAATCACAAAAATTTTGTGGCTCAATTATAACAACTGTGATAACATATAAATGTTTGCAAGCTTTGACAACTGTAGCTTCTGTTTTGATTAGCAAAATATTACAGCTTGTTTGGATGAAATTATAAGTTATGTGCTCATTACAATCAGTCACAAATATATTCATGCTCTTACAATTTAGTAAAACATTGTTTTTTTTATGTATTTGGCCCCACCAAAATTTGTATGTATCATTATCACCATAAAAATTTGATCTCCAATGCTAAACTTACATCTGAATTTACAATAGCATTTACAATATTGTTTCCTAAATAGTGAATTTCTAAATGTTTCATTTTCACTTTATCAAGCAGATGAAAAAACACAACCAGCTTCTATTTGAAGTTTCTGATGATATTGATATGAAGCTATCTTCATTAAATGTTTACAAAGTTCTTCTGATAATAGTATGAAGACATTAATAGCCATCATTTTACTTTTTATAAATAAGAAAATTTGAGATTTGAAATGAGCGAAAATGACAGAATAATAATGACTTGATCTAAAAGAAAACTCTTGATTGACAGAGTGATGTGGAAAAAAGACATCTTATTCAACAGCAGGTTATTAAATCATCATCCTTAGGCCTGGTCTTCTTCTTCTGTTTTTTTTTAAAGGAAAGATGCAGCCAGGAATGAAGGTGAACAGGCCAACAGGCAGGAAGAAAGAAATGGAATCATTTTTATTCATTTTGCTTCATTGTTCATCTAGGGCATTTCCTGCCCCCCACCTTAGGAGGCAAACCCTGGTCTTTGGGATGTTTGTGCTCAGCCAGAGGCAGCAGACAAAACCACTACACCACCAAGACATGTTAGGCCCAGTTTTCCTAAAATAACTACTAACTTTTAAAGCAGATGCTAATGCTTCTTCATGATATTTGTATCACTATGGACCTATGATGGCTAGAAATGCTGATAAACAATTTTGGGCAAGTTATATAATCATCCGCTTTCTTAAGTAGAATTTCATTATTTAATTTTCCTTTAAACATATACTCTCACCTTGTAGAATTTTGCTAGCAATGAAATCTATCAAAAACAAAGCTGTAGCCATTTAACCATATAATAAATGATAACACAAGAACATTCAGACAACTTTTTATAGTCCCCATGGCAAGAAGCTACTTCCCTCACACTTTTATGTATATTATTCTACAACTGCCTACATTTCCTAATGGCCACACTGATTGAGAGCCTGGTGCCTTGACATATCTCACAGGCCATCACACAGGCCACCATCCAGCTGCCCACTATCCCAAAGGCCTGATGAGAGCAGCAACATTGAATGACTCTCCCACCACCTATTGAAAACTGTGGGAACCACATGTCCTTCATTATCTTCTTACTACAGTTAGAGTTAAAACACATTGTTTTTTTCATATTTTTCACTCAGATGATTCTGGACTTTAGCTTTTGGCTATTTATATTAATGTATTTAACCCATCCCATTCTATATAAAAGCTCATTGAGAATGAACTAGTTTCAATGCTATCCTAGAGTTTCTTCACCTGCCTATCTAATTCTTCATGGATTATCAGGTCTGATTTCCTACACTAGTTAGAGGCTCCCCTCCATCCTCAACTCTTCCCTTAGATATCTCTGGCCATGAATCCCATTGTATTTTATGTGACTCTTTTTCATGGGTGCAGAAGATGGTTTCCTAACAGTTAACCACCATAACTAATAGAATCAGCTTTCTTCTCTCCCCAGCAAAGTCACTGTCCTGACAGACATCACTTGACTTCTGCCAGGGCTGTCTCGTTGACCCCTACCATTCTCCTTGCCAGCCCTGGCCCAACCCATCCCAGGTCAGAGAGAGATGTGCCTACTTGTTTCCAAATCTGCAAGGTTTTACAATTTTGCATACTCTATGCATCTCTATAAAATCATCTGAGGCCAGAGATGTTATTTCCTAGTCATTCATTTCTTTTTCCTCTATCCGGAATCACAAGCATTTCTCTGAGCACCAGGCTTCATTCTTCAAAAGCGCCTGGCAGCCTCCTGGCACATAGTACTACCACGTGAATATTGTCATAACAAATGAATGAACGTATTACATGTGCCTTCCATTCTGAAGCATCCAGGATGAGAAATATTTTCCACACATTTCTCCCCATTAAATGTTCATTTAAAGCTATTAGAATCCAGTTGGCAAATCTCCCTTTAAACACAGTATTCACCATCTATTGAGATGCTTTCTATCCTTCGGCAGGGTCCTGCCCACCACCACCCCACGCCCAGTATTAATTAAAGGAGAACGTTACAAAGCTACAGTGGACCCTCGAACAACATAAGGATTAGTGGCACAACACACACACACACACACACACACACACACACACACACATTTTAAAATCCACATGCAACTTTTGACTCCTTCAAAACTTAACCTATAGCCAGTTGTTGACTAGAAGCTTTACTAATGATTTAAGCAGTTAATACCTCTTCATATTATATCCATTATATATTATATTCTTACAAAAAAGTAAGCTAGAGAGAAGAAAATATTATTAAGAAGATCCTAAAGAAAACATATGTATAGTGCTATAATTACCAATGCCATAAATTTACATTGTTTACGAGGAAATCAGCATATAATGGTCTCCAGTAATTCAAACCTGTGTTGTTCAAAATTTAACTATACTCCTGTGTGATCTTTGCCAAATTACTTAATTTCTCTGTGTTTTAGTGAAGGAACTATAATATAATAATATCTACCTTCTAAAAAAATGAAGTCAACACACAGAAGCATTTAAACTGGTACCAGACACTGTCTTCAGTAGATGTTAGCACATATCATTACTACTCTTTGCCAAACTGCTGCTGTTTTGACATCTAGCTGTTCTTGTATTTCACGGGCATGGACATTTTGAAAGGAAAGGCGCAGGCCTGAGTGAAAGTGAATGGGCAGGCAGGCAGGGAGAGAGACAAGGAAGAAACCCTTCTTTCTATTTTTATTTAGTTGTTCTCACTGGTTGTTTCCCTCTAGACCCAGGGGATGTAGCCTGCATCCTTCAGAGGCAATTGTCCTAACCACTGCTCCACCAGGGCATGTCAGCATGGATTTGGGTTTTTTTTAATAACAAAGAGCTGTTGAAGCAATGAGAGCAAAAGACCCAAATCTAGAAGATGAAGGCAGCATCAGCAAATTCTGGACCATGTGCCATGAGGCAACACCAGCACTTTATACCTTTTAGAATCTGATCATCAGAAGAGTGATTCCTGGAGTGGCTTCTGAAAGCAGCTGCAGATTGATCCTCAGCATTAAAAGGCTATTTGACTACTGGGACACCCTGCCTTGCCCACTCAATAGTTAGGAATGGAGGTACAGAGAAAATGACTTGCAAAAACCAGAAGAAAACATTTATAAACTTGTCTAAAGTGAAATAATATTCCCCCCTTTTTCTGCATGCTGTTTTCTAAGACAGGACGACTTGTATGCAAACGTTCTGCCAAAGCCCAGTGTCAAGGAAGGAAAACTTTGGTCCACGAGGTGCACACGTTTGTCCATTTTAAGCAGCCAGTGTTGGTACAGTCAGATCACAGAAGGAGCAGCAGATACCCTATGGAACCCTAGTGGATAATAAACATCCTTTAGAGCTTTGGGAAGGGGAATAGAACACAAAAATATGAACCAACATTTGGAAACTAATAAAGAAACATGGAAAACACTCCCTAAACAATAACTAATGTGAATGTTGCAAAACAGAGTAATTTCTAGAACTCCATGAATTCTGGGTGTGGAGGCAGGTGCGGGGCTATGGCAGATGGGAAGCTAGAACTGCCCGCTCACAGACAGCGGCCACCCCACCTGCCCACCAAGATGAATTGCCACAAGGCTGCCAAAAATAAAAATAACATATTTGCATATATGTTGCAAATCATATCATTTCCAGCCAGTCCCTACCTTGATTTCTCCAGGATAAACTCAGTGGCCTCCAAATTCCTGTCGTCAATGCCAGTGTTATTTATTGCTTTCAAAATCTTAGACAGAGATTTTATTCACTGTGGATGCCATCTACCAAGTCTGACAGCCAAGGAGGGGCTTGAGAAGAGGGGAGGAATAGACGTAATGGATTTCTTAAAGACAAAGTCATTCTATACAGGCCATTCATTTCAAAGGGGACTTAAATTCTTGATGGATGGGTGAGTGGGTGGGTAGGTGTGCTCGTGTTTTTAAAACCTGTGAAGACGCTGCAGTGTTCTGCTTACCAGCACACTCCCTGGAACGCTAATGGCTGAGTTTAAATCCCAGCTCCATCATTTTTCAAGTGTATTATCTTGGGAAAACTACTGAACATCAATTGTGCAACTCAGTTGTCTCATTGGTGAAAGGAAAGAACTTAGTTCAAACAGTCGTTGCGGATTAAATGAGTTAATGCACATACAGCCTGTAGAATATTCCCAGGCATACAGCGAACATATCATTAAATGTTAACTGTTACTATCTGGAGGTCATTCATCCAGCAACCAGTTTTCTGGGCAAAGGCCCAAGTAGGCCTTCCACAAAACCTGGGCACAATAGCTTGACCACTGAAGTCACAGACAAGACTCAACTGATTCTGCACTACATAACACGTGCACCTGTTCTACAGCTAATGTCTTCCTCCAGCCCCGGAGGCAGCTCCACAGTCGTCCACACACTGTATCTATGATCACCCATTCTCTCCACAGACGAGCTGGGAAAACCAGGTATTTCCCCATGCCTGGAGGTCACTATCTGGGAGGAAAAAGAAACCATGTACCAACACTTAGGTGATAACACAGAGGTTAAAGAAGTGGATACAACAGAAGCAGCAAATTGGCATGAGCCCATCTGACCTAGCAATGCAGAGGACAAGGGTGGGGAGATCCCCGGGTCAGAGAAGACTGGAAGCCACAGCTGCCCACACAGATAGAAGGGGCTCCACCCTCCCACCCAGATTAATAACGCTAGATGGCCCAAAATAAAAGCAATGATTTTTCAAGGAAGATATAAGTACATACATAAACCACAGATCATAAAACCCGGTATCTCACATCAGGCTATATTGAGTCCCCTATATTGGGTTCTTTTATAACTGTCTCCTTAGGTGGATGCACTGGGCCTCTGTGAGCACTGGGATTACTGGGATTTCATCCAGCTTTCGAAACTGTGAGGCCCTGGCTCTGTGACTTACGTGCCAATCTAGCCTGGCCCAGATCTTTCAGAGGACTGCCAACAAACACCAAGAATGTACATTTTCTAAACTGTCAACTCATTCCTTTAATAACTTTTAATGTCAATTTACCCAACCTAGTCTGAGTAGCAATTTATGACTCAGTACAAGGCAGAGTAAAATTGAGGCAAGCAGATGAGTCAGCTTTCCCAAGACACCTTCCTGTTAGCTGAGTCTAGATGGGAAGATGCACTCTGGGAAGGCTTTAAAACTCACGTTGAAAATGACGGCTTTTACCACTTTTCTTTTTATGGTCTGACACTTTATTGGATCAGCAAGTCTGTCAAAAAAAAGAGGTATCATAATCACTTTCCTGTTGGCAAGAGCTACCCAGAGCCTCTCTGAGAACCAGCTTCCATCGGAAACATGGAGAACACTCTTGCAATACTGCCTGTCATCTTCAAAATTCCAACTCTCTATGTATGAGGCATCAGGGAACTGCCTTATACCTGCAAGAAAGATTGTCATAAGATTGGGCTCAGAGGCTAATATGAGACTGAGCTTAAAAGCTGACTATCAGTTGACTTGAATGTGATGAAAAAGATCCCAGACCTGTGACTCCAGCTTGGTCAGCATTCAAGTTCCTGTATGTCCAGGAAACATATAGGACTATTCACTGCTGACACTGTAGGGAAGATACTCCATTCGTAGGCCACTTGCCTAAGAGATGTTCTCTTGCAGATTCCACTGTGCTCATGAACCTTGATCTAAGAGCTCTGCAAACATGAGAATGGAAAAAATCTACAGAGTGTAGGAGAAGTACTGCCATTTCAAAGTAGTTTGAGTTATAAGTAGATGAAGAGTTAGATATATCTTTAGAAGACTGTTTCTCTCAGGAGAACTGTTCAAATGGGCCGTGTAGGTGTGTGGTGATAAACCTGAGACTAAAATCAGAGAAATGGTCTTTGAGACACTCTCACGGCTCTTGGGACTGAAATATTCTTTGTGATGATGAAAAATACTGACTTACACGTAAAGTACATTTTCTACTCTATACATTTAGTTGTCTTTAGAGATATTTTAATTTATTTCATTTTATATTTTAAGAATAGTTTAAGACATCTTTGGGGAGAAAAACTATTGTTTGGTCTTAGGAGGGTGTGTATGTTTTCACTTGATCAAACCTGTTGATATTTGAGTATGAAAGTCAGAAACTGAAGGATAGGATCTCAAGACACAAAATGAAAACTCAAGAAACAACAGTGTAGCTTCAGAAATCTGTGAAGGGGGCTATGATCTATATTTCTGCTGGCACTCCTCCTACAATCCTGGGAATGTTAGCTCCGGGAGCCTAAGAAACAGCTCCCTTGTTGAGGTCATTGCTATTCTTACCCGGGCATCATGTTGTAGTAACCATGAGTCATGGAAGACTTCTTGGGTGTATGCATTTACCAGGAGATCCACAGTCTTGGGGACAACCCTCTTCATGAAGACACTGCATTCTGACTAGGGACACCTTGGTTGGTTCTAAGACTGTAGGCATTGACTAGGGGAGCCAGGGAGGGATCTCCAGTGCCAGCTCAATGGACATATACCATGAACCAAAGACCATATTAATATACTCCAGTTATGTTGCTAGCATAGCAACAGCAGTTAGAGTTTCTGCTTAATTGAATAGTAGGATCCACTCTAAGAAAGCAACTGAATGGATATATGAAGGAGATAACTAGCCATCTATCCCTTAGATCTTCACAAGGTTATCTTGTCAATAATTAGTTATGTCTAGACTTTGATGGTTTCCACTTGATAGTACCCAATAAAAGCCATCTAATTCAACTGTCCTTATAATCACTACTTCACTGAACCTCTTAAATGCCTAAGATATTTTTCTACCATGCATTCCTTTCCATCAGTAGTCCAGTATCCTGTCCCAGTTCAACATGCGTGAAATTGTTAACAATTGTCTAGCTACAGCCCACCAGGAGCTTCCAAACTCTTCATGCACCAGTGTTGGGCATTGCCAGTCAGCTACTAGGAAATTCAGCTCCAAATCCCACTACTAATCTTAACGGTCTGGGTTGAGTTCCTTAGATTGCTGATTTAGAGATGGAGATTTTCGTGTAGGGAGTTTACTGGGAAATGCAAGATTAAGTGAAAAAGAGCAATGAAACTAGTATTAGAAAGAGAGAAATTCAACTACAATGTGATTGCAATGAAAGTCTCAAATTCTCATATTTTAGAGGTGTCTTCAAATGAATTAAGAAAGTTAGGCCTTTGTATCCTACTTCAACCAGTCAGTGGATGTGGGATGCCCAGAAAGGGGTATAATTTTGTGTGACATAGTTCCTTTAGGTTGCAGGAAAGTCCCAGACAGCCTTCAGCAGCTAAGACTCCCAGTAGCTAGGGATGTGAAAGTCTCAACTCTGAAGGGGAGTCTGGGGGTACACCACAGAATCCTCTACTGACCAGGAAAAGTAGTAAGAGTAGAAGAGTTTGCAAACCTAAGAGTAACTAGATCAGAAATGACTTTAAGCAATCCCTAGTGAAAGAAATCTTGAAAAAAAATTTATTTTTAATTTCTGTATTTAATGAATTCAAATTAAATACGAGGGAAGATTATTTGTGCCCAATCACAGAAGCCTACAATCTTTATTATCATCTTCCTTGGATTACAAAATAGAGAAGAAATAGAGCTTCCAAATATTACGAATGATCTGGGTTTCAAAATCTCCCTCCATAGATTCATGTCACAATAAATGTCACCAAAAATTGCATAAAGTATGTATGTCAACAGATAAGTGTGATTTTTTAAAAAAATGAAAAAAAAGGACAGAATAAGTATTCAGCAGTTGGGGGGAGGATTAAATAGGATGTTCAAAATAAACCTCATTATAAAAGTGAGATTTGAAAAAAGACTAGAGGTTAAGTGAGGGAGTGAGCCATGATAATGTCTAAGCAAATAGCACTTCAGCCTGAGGAAGCAGCCAGTGCAAATGATCTGAGACAGGAGCATGCCTTGGTATCTGAAGAGCATGAAAGCTGGCAGGTGGAAGGAAGAGAGCAAACAAGAAGAATGGTAGGAGAGAGGTTGAAAAGGGATCATTGGAGAGCATGGAAAGGAGGGTAGCCCTAGCAATGAACCTGAGGTAAGAGACTCAGATAACAGTATCCATTCCATTCAACTGATTCTATTAGTAAATAAATCTGGGGAGAAACTGTCACTCTTTTTATATCAACTTCATATGCTCACTGCTTTGACAGCTTTTTAATATATCCTACATTTAGGCAATAATTTCATGCCTTCCTTTAATATATTGTTTCAAATTGAAAAGAAATAAAATATCATGACAAAAATCAAACCAAAGAACTGAGAAAAAAAAAATTACCTATGCATAACCCCAGATATTCTTTATCATCCCATTCCATTTGTATCCCCAGAGCAATATTTTCTCAAATGAGTCCCTTTATGAGTCAACTGATGAGTCTTCAACAGCTCCAAACATGAAAATCCTATCCCCAATATTTGCAGTTTATGACTCAGACTGTTAATCAGTCACAAATTAAGATTACTCAGTAATAATATACTAAATGAGTTATCGATTGAAAACGAAATAGGAATTCATAAATCAAAATTAACACATGAGTGGAATTTCCTGAGGTCATTCTTTCAGTATCTTCCTAAGAGTCTGGCATCCAAACACTGGTCAACAGTAAAAGTACATGGATAGAGATTTTTAAGAACTCTCTGCTTTCAGTGCATGGTAAGTACTATCTTCAGTTAGTTTCCGGTTGCTGTTATTCTTGATTTATAATTATAAATTAGTTAGTCTGACTTTATCATTACCAAGTTATTTTGTCAAGTACATTTTGGTGTATCTGTATTTTTTTTTAAATGACTAGTAAGTTTTCCATAAGCTAAAAAACATGTATACTTTGGAAATTAAATAGAAATGATTCATACTCTTTGCTAAACCAATTTAAATGCAACCCATCCAAAATCTGACATGCAATTATTATGTTGGATAGAACAGTTGAGCTGGGATGTCTTAACTTTGTTCAGAATTTTAGGGGAAACACATTCAGTCTTTCACCACTAAACATGTTAGCTGTGTATTCATATGTATGAACCTTATCAGATTGAAGAAGGTAACTTTCATTGCTAGTGTTCTAGAGTATTGTGAATGAGTACTGAATTTTATCAAATGCTTTTTCTGCATTCATTGAGATGGCAGCATAGTATATTCTTTTATCTATTAATATTGGATTGATGTTCAAATGTTAAACCAATTTTACGTTCCTTTGATTCTATTTGGTCAGTGATCTATGATTCATTTGTTGGATATGATTAGTTAATAATCTGATAAGGATTGTTGTATCTACGTTCATTAGAGATTTGGTTTGTAATTTTCTTTTCTTGCAATTTCTTGTTCACATTTCAATAACAGCAGCATACAGGGCACATAGACATTGTGGGGAATTCTCCCTCCTCCTCTAGTTTCTGGAGAAATTTGTACAAGATTGATTCCATTTATTAAATGTAACATCATTCACTTGTGAAACTATCTAGAAATGAATTTTTCTTTATAGGAAAGTCTCCCTTTCTTTAATATATATAAGATTATTAAGATTTTCTACATTTTGTGTAAATTTTTATAAAGTGTATTTCTCATAGAATTTGTCCAGATCTTTGAAAGTGATAATGTTTATGGGTATGAAGTTTCATGATATTCACTTAATATTCTTTTAATGTCAGTGGAATTACAGATGACTTTCCCTCTTTGATTCCTGATATTCCTGAAGTAGTGTTCTGTCTCTGAATATACATTCAGTCTTCTTAGGGATTTATTGCTTTTATTAAAAACCAAATTTTGGCTTACTTAATCTTCTCTACCTTTTGTTATTTAATCTATTTCTACATAATTATGCCCTTATTGTGTTCTCTCTTTTAAGATGGAAAATATAATTTGACTTAGTATCCCTCTTTTCTAATACAACTATTTAATACTATAAGCTTTCCTCTAAGCTCTGCTTTCTTTGTAGTCTATAATTTGGATATGTTATAGTGTCATTGTGATTCAGTTCAGAATAGTTTTTGCTTTTCATGTGATTTTTTTTGACACACATATTATTTAGAACTTTGTTGTTCAATCTACAAATGTTTGGGGATGTCCTTTAGCTATTGGTTTGTAGATTAACATAATCATAATTAAAAGCATGCTCAGTAAATTTGTCATATTTTGAACTATATTGAGACTTATGAAAATTCCAAGTGACATGAGTATTCCATGACAGAATATATATTCTGCAGTTTTTACATGCAATGTCCTGTTAATGTCAATTAGTAGACTATAAATGTATTAATATTTTCTAGTTAATTTTTCTACTTATTATAAAGAAATAAATATCAAAATTTTGACTACTATTATGGTTTTATCTTTTATTCCTTAATTTTTATAGTACTTGTATTTTAATGTTTTAATCTGCATTAATATGTTGAATATGTTAATATGTTCATAAAGCTTATGATTACATATTCCTCATAATTGACCATTCCATTATTATTTAATATCGCTTTTCATCTCTGATTTTAATATGGTGATACTGCCTTTTATGCTATTTTTGTGACATATCTTTGTTCATTGTTTTACATTCAATCTATCGAAATGTATCTTTTGTACACAACATATAGTTTAATCTTATTTTTTATGTAGTCCAACAGTATCTTCCCTTAAATGAAATAATTAGCAGCTACATTTAATGCAGTTATTAAAATTGTTTTTAAGGCCATTATATTTCCCTTTTTCCTTTTTTTTTTTTTTTTTTTTTTTTTTTTTTTTTTTTTTTTTTTTTTTTTTTTTTTTTTTTTTTTTTTTTTTTTTTTTTTTTTTTTTTGTTGTCTGTTATTTGCTCCTCCAATCCTCCTTTCCTAGATTATTGAATGATTTAGGTATTTAACTTTAATTCCTCTATTAACTTTTTAGATATATCTTTTTAGTGATTGCTCTACAGATTTCGATATTCACCTTAATTTAGCTCAGTTTACTTAGTGCTAAAATTTACCACTTTGTATAAATGTAAAAACCTTACAGCTGAAAGGAGGGACCCTTTATTACCTCTGTTCTTTATACTATTATTGTCTTATGTTTTACTTACACATATGTTGTAAATACACTATGCAATGCCATTTGTTCTTTTAAACCCTGAGTTGTCTTTAAAAGAAATTAGAAGTACAAAAAAGTATTTTATATTTACCTACATAATTTATACTTTAGATTTTCTTCATTTCTCCCTCTAGATCACAATTCCTATTTAATGCGTCTTTATTTCTGCCTGAAAAGAACTCTTTTTAATTACTCTTATGCAGGTCTTTGGATATATTAAGAATATTTTCATTGGCTACAATCCCATGTTGATAGTTTTTATTTTCATTAAGGATATTGTTCCATTATCATCTGGCTTTCATTCTATCTGCCGAGATGATAATCATTCTTCTTATCGTTCCCCTGTGTGACATGTATTGTTTGTCTCTGGATAACTTTAAGATTTTCTCTTGATCTTTAGTTTCAGCTGTTTCAGTCTAATGTACTTAAGTATGGTTTTATTTGTATGAGATTCAGGTTGAACTTTTTTCATTAAATATGGGAAATTTTGGCCATCATGTCTTTGAATAATTTTCCCATTGTCTCTTTTCTACTTCTATTTCATACATGCTAGATATCATTCCATTGTCACTAAGCCTCAGTGGTTTTTTATCAACACTTTTTCTGCATGTTTTTAAAATTAAATAATTTTATTGGTTTGTCTCTAAGTATGCCAATACTTTATTATACAGTTTCCAGTCAGCTATTAATTTCACACAGCTAATTTTTTTATTTCAGATGTTTCCTTTTAATGCTATCATTTCTATTTGGCATTTTTATTGCTCCCATTTCTCTACAAATATTCCTCACCTGCTTAATCATTAGGATCATCTTTTTATGTAATCTTCTAATATACCTAAAATAACTGCTTTAAATTCTATGTCTGCTGATTTCAACATCTATATTATCTCAGGGTATGTTTCTATAAACAGGTTTTTCCCTTAGCAATAGGTTAAGTATTCCTATTTAATCACATGTCTAGTTATTTTTTTTATTTTTTTATTTTTTTAAAGGAAAGATACAGGCATGAATGAAGGAGAGCAGAAGAGGCAGACAGGAAGAGAGAGGTGGACAAAGTGCTTTACTCATTTTATGTAGTTGTTCATCTTGTTTGTTCCCACCAATCCTGGTATAAAAACCTGGGACCATGGGATGTATGTGGACTGCACCCAACCTTGAGCATTGTAATTAAATGTTTTAGGGAATCTGATAACATTTCCCTTTGGAGGGTAGTGAGTTATTTTGTTTTTGTTTTGTTGTTGTTGTTGTTTTCTTATATGGAGTTTAATAACTATCAGGCTGGTTTGATATGATAGAATCAATCTGTTTCATTTTTGTTTTTAGTGCTTAGGGATTATCTAATCTAGATTGTTTTACAGTAGGGTGTGGTTCTTATTTCAAATGTGTAACTTCTTTTGAGTTTTAACTAATTGCCTAAACTATTCAACATGGTCACTACATTCTGCCTGAGCTAGGATTTTCATGTCTTATAACACTCACACATCTGGTCAGTTTTTCTTTAACTCTCAGATTAAAAATAATAATAATAACACTGAGCTAAGTTTATAAAGTATTGCTGCATGCATTATAGGTCATTCCTTAACCAAAGACCCATAGTAAACCCTATAGAAATTTCTAGGGTCCCTACATTGCACAAGTCCCTTCTTAAGTACTCTTGCCACCAATTCCAGTTGTTTAAAGAAATCCTAATTCCATTATATGCCACCTCAATTCATCAAGACTGATACCATATTTGAGCTTCACCTCCTTGCACCATAATAGTGAAAGTGCTCCTAGTCAGAAAGCCAGGAAAAATGTGGGACTTACCACATGTATTTCCCGCTGTCAGAAATCACAGTCCAGGAATCCCCTGATGGTCTAGCAATCTAGCGAATCTTTGGTCAGTCCCCTTACATCTTAAGATCCCACGTTCAAGACCCAGAACTGGGGGAAAACATTAATGTCAACAACTAAATAAAAATAAATGAATTGCTTTTTCCTCCTCATTTGTGCTCCACGGCAAGAGCTACAGAATCTATTTGAGTCCCAACCTGCAGTTCTGTGGTGACCTCAGATGGCTTAAGGTGCTATCGACAATTGGGGAACTGAAGAAATTCAGTTCCTCCCTGCTTTGTCCATCAGGGTCAGTGGTTTATACTGGTGCACCCTTAAAGCTAAGAGGCATCTAAATCCCCGAGAGGGGAGCGGCCAGAAAGATAAAGCGAAAGTTTCTCTGTGTTTTTCTTGAGTCTCCATTAAATGGGAGGGACCTATTGTCCACAAATATGGGAGGAAGCCCCTCTAAACCCACTGTCTTAAAGTGCATGCTAAAAACCTTTAAGAAGGGATTTATAAGTGACTGTAATATCAAATTGGCCCCTTGGAAACTACATCAATTATGTGAATTAGAGTGGCCAGCCTTTGGGGTAGGATGGCCATCAGAGGGGACCTAGGATCTCCCCACAGTGAGGGCTATTTACACAGTTGTGACAGGAGACCCAGGCCACCCTGATCAGTTTCCATATATAGTCCAGTGGTTAGAAATTGCCTCTGTGGGTCCAGCTCTGCATTAGTGATCAAGGGAAATGTAAGGTTTTAGTCAATCAAGGAAAGAGACAGATATCTCAGAAGGAAAAGAGGCCACCAATATTCCAGGGAGATCCAGAAGGAGGCTGCTTCACTGTACTGCCACCTCCATATGCTCCTCAGTCAGTTCCCAATGTTCCACCAGGCCCAGCAACACCACTGCCCTCAGTCTTGCCACCCTAAGACCCAGAGCCTCAGCCAGACTCTCCAGAGCTTGTCGGCAGATAACTGAGATCAACCAATCAAGGGCCCAAGCCACCAGTGGTCATGCAGATGCCCCTCTGTGAGGCCAGGGGTCCTCAATGACTGGCCCCAGATGGGACCCTAGAAGAGGGGAAATCAGTCTTTTACTATCAGCCTTTCACTACAGCTGAATTGGAAGTGCCATACCCCAGCTTACTCTGAAAAGCATCAGGCCATGATCAATCTCCTAATATTGGTCTTTCAGACCCAGAGGCCAACATGGGCTGACTGCCGCCAAATTCTTCTCATTCGCTTCAATACTGAGGAGCGAATGAGAATTATGAGAGGCAAGGAAGTGGCTTCAGCGTCAGGTCCCAGTGGGCACTGTAAACACAGAAAAGTGGGTAAAAGTAGCCCTCCCAGATGATGCGCCCACCCACTCCGTGGGACCCTAACACTGAGGAAGGGAGAAATCATTGGAGAGCTATCACCAGGCCTTCCTTGGGGAGTACGAGCAGGAGCTAAGAAGCCCACTAACATGGCTAAGACCTCAGAGGTCCTCCAAAACCAGAGGAAAGTCCATCAGACTTTTATGAGAGACTTTGTGAGGCTTTTAGGGTCTGTATTTCCTTTGATCCCAAGGTCCCAGAGAATCAAAGAATGGTCAGTGCTGCCTTTGACTGTCAGGCTCAGCCAATATAAGAAGGAAATTGCAGACACTGGAGGGCTTTGCAGGCAAGAACACCACCAAGCTTCTGGAGATGGCAAACAAGATCTTCATTAATGGGGACTGAGGACTGAGAAAGGAAGCCGATGAGCACCTGAGGAAGAAAGCAAACCTTCTAGCAGCTTCCTTAGGACACTCCCCTCCTGACATGAAAAAGGGAGGTTACAAGACAGGGGCAAGGGGACTAGGGAGGAAGGCTCCATTAGACCAGCACCAGTGTGCACACTACAAGAAAACAAGACACTGGAAAAACAAATGTCCAAACCACCAGAGAGGGAAATCAGGTTCTTCCAACCCGCCGAGTTGCTACTGGCCCGAGCTGCCCGAAGCAGACCTGTTGCCCTGCCAAAAACAGACCAGGCTCTTTCCACCTAGGCCCCCACGAGCCCACGGTCAAAAAGAAAATTGGGGGCCAGACTGTGAACTTTATGGTCTTTATGGGGGAGAAACACTCACTTGTTACTCACAAGGCAGCCCCCCTCTCAGAGCGGGAGGCCACTATCATAGGGGCTACCGGAGCCAAGACCCACAGACCATTCTGTGGCCCCTGCAGGTGCCAGTTGGGAAGCCGCCAAGAAATCCATGAGTTCTTGTGCCTGCCAGCCTGCCCAGCGATCTCCTGGGTAAAATGGAAGCAGAAATA
>RJWH01007596.1:0-38495 GCA_004363575.1 Solenodon paradoxus | reverse complement strand
TCTCTCTCTCTCTCTCTCTGTCTCTGTCTCTCTCTCTCTCTCTCTCTCTCTCTCTCTCTCTCTCTCTGCTTCATACCAGTGAGATCATAAGTGATAACCCACTTTTTTGGTACATCAGTAAGTTTTCTCTCCCTTCCATGCCTCCATCTTTGTACATGTGGGCATCTCTATGGATCATCATTCAGTGAATATGTGATATGTGTAGTCATCTGCTCTCTTCCAAGCCCTCCTTTAGGAGCTGAGATTTGCAAACAAATCAGTCTTGGTGTCTTCCCCTGAGGAACACAGAATCTGGTGAGGAAGCTACTCCTTAATCAAATAATCCCACAAATAACTAGAAAATCTTATCTCTGACCAGTTCCTGCAGGAGGAATCAGACTCCCTAGAAGAGTTTGACTTTTTAAGAGAAAGTAGAGGAGTCTTCTCCAAGAAAGTTACACTTAAACAGAGAAGAGAGCATTCCAAGGGAAGAAACCATGTACAGAGACGTGTGGTGGGAGTAGGAGCAGAAAGGCAGAGGGCAGGCTGTGTGACCAGATCAGAGAGAAGGGAGAGTGTCCTAAATGTGTGTGTGTGTGGAGAGGCAGGACATGTCTGTTCACTAATGGGCTGTGGATCATGTCACAGATGGATTTTTCTGTTCCAAGAACAACAGAAAGCATAGAAGTTGGGTTTTAGTGGGTGGAGGAAGGGAGTGTGAGAAGTGCTATCAGGAAATGAGGAGGACTTTTCTGGCTGCTGAATGATGAACAGACTGTCATGTAGGGTCCAGAGCTGGGGCATTAGTGAGACAAATCCCAGGCAGGAGAAAATGGCAGCTGGGATGGGGAAATTTGTGGATCATATGAATGTGATAGATGTGGAAACAAGGACAGGACAGGAGATTTGGAAGGTGGAATGGACAGGAGACCGTGATGAATGGGCTGGGAGGTGGAGACATCTGGGAGCTTCTGACGCTGATGGACCGGACATCTGGATGGCAGGTGGTACAGTCCCCAAAACAGAAAATGGAAGTAGACCAGCAGTAGACTTGGGCATACTCATGTGGAGCCTGAAGTAAGTCCCTTAAAAATTGGGCATCAGTGCAGATATAAGCAAGGGCAGGGCCTCGACCTTGAAGAATTCATTCTTGGAGAGAAAATATGCATAAAAACATAATGATGACGGGTGGATTTAAGTCAACACCTCAAAATGTTTTTTAAATCACACACAAAAAAATTTTCTGCATGCTCATCCTGATAACACACCTCATTTCCTGCTGTGATGGTTTGGTCGAAAGCAGTATATCAGCGAGGCTAAGACATTCTCATTTGGGACAACTTATAGTTCTTATTCATTCAGCAAAATGTCCTGGGAATTTACGAAGCCCCAGCCACCGTAACATCCCTTTCGTGTAGCCTCTACTGAGCATCATCATTAACAAACTTACATTCACACTTAATGGCAGATGAGAAGCATGGAGCGCAGTAAAGAAGTTAGCCCGGGAGTCATCTTATCCAAAGACGCACACAACCACTGGGGAAGTCCTGGAGAGAAAACAACGAAGTGGATCTGACTTTGCCTGGGCAGCAGGCTGAGTGCTTGCTGCTGCTTTCTTCTCCACACTTCCATGCACTGTCCAAATGTCCTACCATAAAGCAGGTTCACTTTTACCTCCAATGCAAAGAACACTGTCCGTTCATTAGGACTGAGAGGCAGGCCAACCTGACACCATGTCTCCTTCCTCCTCCTGTGAGAAGGTCAATTTTGTTTAGCTATTAAGAGGAGAATATATTTAGGAACACTGGGTTCAGACCCAAGGCACTAAAGTCATGGTGGTTCTAACAAGTGCATTTGTTTCCTGGGCTGCCATACAAATGATCACAAACGGGGTGACTTCAAGCAGCAAAAAGTCATTTTCTCACAGTTCTGGACAGAGAAATTTGAATCAGGGTGCCAAAGGTCTCCTCCTCCTCCTCCTCTTCCTCCTCTTCCTCCTCCTCTTCCTCCTCCTCTTCCTCCTCCTCCTCCTCCTCCTCTTCCTCCTCCTCTCCCCCACCACCCCAATACCTCCTGGTTGTGGACACAGGATTCTAATCTCCGCTTCCACCTTCTGGGGCCCTAGGATATTTTTCTCTTCCTCTGTGTCCACATTCCCTTTCTCAAGAGGACACCAGTCACAACATTAGGGCCCTACTATTTGCAACTACGTCGGTGGACCTAGAGGGGATTCTGCTTAGTGAGACAAGTCAGAAGACAAACACTGGGTGATTTCACTCATAGGTGGAATATAAAGAAACAAAGCAAGCAGACAAAACAAAACAAGCCCTTAGACTCTGACACAAAATGATTATCCAAAGGGAAGTGGGAGGGATGTGTAGAAGAGCTCAGCTATGTTGTGGCGGACGGTGTTAGAGCGGGTGTGGCTGTGGTGTGGGGTGATCATGGACGTCGAAGCTGCGCTCCTGAAACTTACATAGCATGGAAGCCAATATTCCAAAAGTTACATGAAGATCCAGGTTACCCAGCATTCCCGCCTTCCCAAAGAAGTGAACATGTATGTCTCCACACAGAATTACATGTGACCGTTCAAACCAGTGTTGTTTGTCATGTCTGAAGGGGACACTCCAAAGTGTCATCAACTGTACAAATAAACCGTGACATCACATAGGGAAATGTTACTCTGCAGCGCACACACACACACACACACACACACACACACACACACACACTCAAGTACTGCTACCACATACATCCATCTCAAAAGCATCACATTAAGTGAAGGAAACTAGTCACAAAGACAGTAGGTAATACATATGCACTTTCCAGAAAATGCACGATAGTGGAAGACAAATGGAGTCACAGATCGTGAGTGAGGGTTGACCACAGTGGGGTGAAAACCTTTAGGGATGACGGAATGTTCTGAAATTTAATTGTGGTGGTATTGTGCGGTTGTGTGAATTTGCTGAAACTCGTTAAATTATAATGTTAAGCAGGTGGAAGTATTGCATGTGAAGTATGCCTAAATAAAGCAGTTATGAAACACATAGTATGGTGGGGACTGGTCTCCTGTGGAAGAAAAGAAAAAGAATTCAGTGCAATATTCTGTTCAAAAAGAAAGCGTATGACCATAAATTCAAGTTTTAATTTGATGAGAATTCGTATTAAAGTTATGCAGTAAAGCTCACCATGTCATTCATAATGAAGTGTCTCAAATATGGCTTAAATACACATTTAATGTACATCTAATGAGATCCCTTGGCCAACTAATTATTAAGCATGGTTAATGGACTTTAACAATTGCTTGCGAGACGCCTAGCACTTTCTACATAGATTTATCCTTATCAAAATACTTTTAAGATAATGGATTTCACCCACATAGATTGCCTTTGTGAATAAAAATCATTATATTCCCTCACAATAATAGTACTTATATTTCTATCAGTTATTAAAAACCTATCCAATTAACATATAAAGTCATTACTATTGGCGCAATTTATGGGGTTGTGATTTGGTGGGCCTAGAGTATTTTAAAGCGATTTAGATAAAGCTGGGAATGTCTTGAAATGTACTTTATTTTGGGAAGGAAGCCGAAAGAAATACTAGTTTTGTGTTTGGGCCAGGTGAGAAGAAGACAGCAGGGCATTATAAATCAGATTTTGGAGAAATGTAGATTTTTCAAGGCACAAGCTTTGAAAGCCAAAGTCAAACCCAGATTTATTTCCTTCGGCACACAGAGGGGGCATTAACTTAAGTCTGTCAGAACCGGTCTGAAAAAATTAGCTGTTTAACAGTTGCTTCGGAGTCTACAGTGAGAAAGGATTAGAATTCTTTCCTTGCTCGTCATTGCTAGAATATTATTACAAGACTCATCATGTCTCTGCATAATAGCTTCTCGGATTGCATATTCCAAACCCCCCCTAGATTTGCAAATGACCAGCGGTCTAGTCCATGGGCTGTGCTCCGATTTTCATTCCCAGCCTTTCATTTCTTAGCATGCTCCCTGCGCTGCAATCAAGACGCTATGGAGGAAGCAGATTTTTTTTCTCTGCAATCACTTTTATGAATTCCTCTCGATGACCAAACTCCTCAAGTCATATTTTGCCACAGATGTAGCAGAATTTACATTTTGAAACCTGTGTTTATGCACACTTCAGACTCCAGGGTCAGGGGAATGGAATCAGCCAGAGAACCTTCATTAAAGATTCGATTTGAATGTCACGATAGACTTTTATATTCAATGCAATTTCCTTTCTTTCTAATTTGCTTAGAACATCCTTTCCCAAAATTGGCCAGGCTGTGAGTTTTAGTATATATTTCACTGGTTTGTATTTTAATCTAATGACCCTTGGAAGCACAGAGACCCAATCACGTAGAAGAATGAATGTCACAGCCTGGGTTTTATCTCTTCTCCCCAGTGACATCCATCCCTTGTTTGCCTCAGAGCTTCTGCAGTAAGTATCCGAGGAAGCATTTTTCAGATGGTCAATCCTGTCCTCTCCAAAAGTACATCCTCTAATGAGCTTCCAAAGCCACTGTGGTAGGACCTAAGTTTAAAAAGATGAAGGACTATTTGGAGAGCTTGAATATGGAAAAGAGGAGTATGTCAGGGACGCGAACCTTTTATTCTATAACTGTTCACCTCTTCCAGCCTTCCTTCCATGAGCGCCTGAGGGCCAGTGCTGCCCTCACGTGAGGTGCCCACACATGCCCACGTGTGACCAGGTGCCCACGCCTGACGGGGTGACGCCACACGGAACAGAAGATGGATGAGCTTACAGTTGGATTGACTTAATTGTCTAGTAATTGTAATCATTTTATTTTTATAAAGCTAATTTTATAGTTTTTATATTTTATAAAGTACCTATGATTTATAAAATAGAAGTATGTATATGAGATTTAATGCAGTATGATTCGTGATTAGATAAACATGAAGCGCAGACACTCTCCCACCGTGATGGCCGTGAGCGTGGAAAGGGGTCGCTGTGCTGGGTGCTCAGGAGCCGGCCATGAGCTGGGCGTCTGGAGAGCCGCACGTGCGAGGTCAGGACGCTGGGCTGAAGTGGGAATGATGTGCTGGGCAGTGAGTGACCGGCAGTGGGTGCTCATATGGATCTGGGGACCCGTGCAGAGCTGGCGTGGTGCTGCCCCATTGGCCCAGTGCCCAGCATCCCTCCCTGGTGACAGCTCCCTTTCTGGTACTTCTGTCTCTTCAGTGTCCCATAAATTCCAAACAGCTGCTTTCACCTTACCTCCCTCCACAACCTGGGGCCTGTGTGGGTCACGTTGTATGTGCAGGTGTGTCCACAGGAGGAGGACGGTCTGAACAGAGGAAACGGGTGCTCAACCATGGACACAGATCCCAGAAAATCACCCTGGAGGACTTTCAACCCGTGAGGCCCGACTGCAGATCCTAACAACTGACTGGCCTCTCCGAGTCCGAGGTACAGCTTCCAAGGACAGTTTAATATATCAGATGCTTTCGCGATCTCCTTTTCAAAGTTCAGTGCTAGCGATGCCTCCGCCTTCCATTGACCTGGAGCATTAACAAAGCAGCGTCAGAGAACCTGCCGATCCACCGGCCGCTCTGGTGCATGGAGTTTCAAGTGGGGGTAGAATCACCTGTGAAGAAGTAGAAACGTGCGGATACCTGCACCCGCCTGCTCAGAGGCGGAGGTGGCTGCAGGGAGGCGGGTCCCACCTGGGTACTCACTTCAGATGGCCTGCAGGGACACACTTGGCTGTCCTGAAATGCCCCAGGAGCCCTGGACCCCAAGGAAGACCAAACTGTCTGCGTCCCCGGCCCCTCCACCCCACCAAGCTGACCAGCAGGGCCGGGCTGTCACGCGCTGGTCCCGAGGAGCCCACAGCTGGTGCACACAGAGCCACGCAGCGCTCCCTGACCCCGCGCTCCCGCCAGCTGCAAGGCCATGGCTGACGCTCTCCTGGCTGCAACTCATGTGAAAGGCTCCTGCCAAAGTCTGGCTTCATTAAATAAAAAATAACACCGGTGACATAGGTGCTGAGCGTGGGGCCAGCCCGGCCAACGAAACAATAGGGCACACCGTCTGCCCTGACTGCTCAGATGATATCTGCCACACTTGGTCCTTTAAACACGTGCTCATTTTTCATTTCTGGGCCTACGAATGTGACATGACCCCCAGTTCTACACAGTGCAGGTAGAGCGCCAGAGAAAGCTCCCAGGACCCGCCCACAAGACCAGGGGCTTTCAACATGGAACGAAATGTCAAAGGGAGACTCCCTGCTGATGCAGAAACGGATTTAAGTCCCACATTTCCTGTGTCACACACTTAGGTCTGAGACTCCAGGCAGCTCACAGCTGCCTCCTGAAGGCACTCTCAACAGTCCTGAAGCACAGAGACGCTGCCCTTCTGGGTGTGACTGAGATTCCCACCAACAGGCAGCAAGTTCACAGGGAAGATGACTTCTGGGAGCGCCGAGCCACACAGAGTAAGATAAAGGTTTCTGGCTCTTTCCTCACCCCAGCTCCACAGCTTGGTGGCTTCACAAAGGTGCCCGTGTGCAGGACACACTGGAACCGGGCCTAACAGGTGCCGCTGACTGGTAGCATGGGCCAGGGAAAGGAACACATCAACGCCGATACCTGGGTCCTGGCTGGAGCCGCCAGCTGGCTTGGGCCCCTGTTTGGGGGATGGTGGGCATCCTCGGTTGGACCCTGCATTTGAGGAGCCCATGAGAGGTCAGGTAGGTCAAGTATCTGAGCCAGGAGCTCCTGGGAGTGGAGGCAGAGCTGGAGATGGACTTGAATGCCCAGGGTAGGGCGAGCTCCCTCCAAGGCTTGGTCTCCCACAAACACCCTGAAGACAGGCATTCTGGGCAACGGCATCCATCCCTGTACATCAGGCACCTGTGCCCTCAGAGGAGCTGACCTCAGAGCTTCATCTGGATGGAGCGTTTGTGAACATTTAGTCAAGGCCCCAGCATGCTTCTCTGTCCCACTCAGCATGGTCTGAAGACAGGTTAAGCATCCAACCCTGCCCCGGGCCACAGAACCTCGAGGTCGACCCCGAGAAGAAGCTGAAAAATAGAAGTGCTAGACCCTGGGGCAGCAAGGAATGCTGATGCATTCTTCCCGGAGGGACCCACCACCACCAAGGAGACCAAACGCGCTTCCTGGGCCAGTGCAGCGTGGACCTTGGTCCACACATGGATGACCATAGCCGATTTAACATCCCAGATCGCGTTTCTGCAGCCTCCCAGAATAATCTTAATTGGATCCCCTTCCTAATTAGTGTAGGCACAAGACACGCAAATTCATTTTTACATTAGCCTAAGAAAAACATAATTAAGAATTTGTCTGGCGAAGGAAAACTACATAATGTATGCCAGGGCCAAACAGCAAATGACTTCTGGACCTTCCGCTATTTGCGATTAGCCACACCACTGCATCCTCATTAGCACAGATAATTAAGTCTTGGCTTCAAACCCCACCAATAAGTCTTGCTGGAATCCCTGAGGCTTGCAGGTCAAGGAAAGACTCATAAACACTTACAGTCCTCCTGGAGGGCTGGGATTCTAAAAGAGACCCACTTTTAGGCCCTCTCTGCAGTCTGGAGCGACTCTTTGATGTTTATTAATTTTGTATGTCCTTTCCATACCAATTGAATTAATCCCTTTGTTGCGTGTACCACCAAACTGATATATTTCTCCCAGCCTACAGAAAATTCTGTCGCCTTTGACAATTTGACATGCGTGTTTCTGTAGCGCTTGAGAAAGGACTGATCATTTAGTTAAAGGCTACAGGCAAGGACTCCCCCAGTTTCAAAGAGCAAGTGCTTTTATGATATCAAGAGGACTCTATCAACAGACACAAATTAAATATTCATGCCAAGTTTCATGGAATTGCGGCTAGAAAAGGAGTTTCTGTAACAAAGTTTCTCAGAAGCACCATCAACATCCCGTTGCCCGATTGCCATCTTGTCAGACATCTCTAGGAGGGGAATGGATCCCTGAATTAAATGCTTCTGACACAGAGTGGCTTGCTTAACAATATTACTGTAAATGAAGCCAAGTCCTTGCCACTGCACACTTGACATTCCTGAGCACATGGGCTTGGCAGTGTTTGGCCCCTGGCGCAGCTGACTCACACAGGACTTTCGGTCAAGAGGAATTGAAACCAGGACCCCAAGTCCAAAGCCGCCCTCGGCCAGGAACGCTGTAGACAGTGGACTGTGATGCGATGAAGAAAGGCCTCTACTCCGTGTTCCAGAAAAAAACAAACAAAAACCAGGAATCCTGAGGTATGTGTGGGTCCTGGTACTTAAATGTTTCCACCTGTTGAAAAGAGTGAAATCTCTCCAGTCCACGCTCAGCATCTGTGTGGGAAGACCGCAGAGCCTCAGTTTATCCACTCACTGGAACAGCGTCAGAAGAATTGCCTTTTGCAAAATGGAAGACTCCAAACCTCCGTGCTCCGAGGAACGTGACTCGGCTATGAAGGGAACGGCATGCGGACACACGGCAGCGTGGGCACACCTGGTTAGCGGTCCCTGAGAAGTCAGCGAAGCCGCACACCGAGGGGTCAGGGCCCAGGAAACACCCAGAGCAGGAAGCCCACAGGGACACCCGGGGCACGAAAGGCACCCAGGCTGACGAGGGCAGCGCGGGGAGAGGCGAGCTCTGGGCTGCAGGGCTTCTCTTTAAGGAGGTGAATCCATCGTAAGATTGACCACAGTAATGGCTGCACAGAACTACAAAGATGTTAAAAAAGCTAACAGAGTCTTTACTCTCTACGGTCTCATAATTGACACCATTGTAGTCTGTGTGATGTCAGTTACAACTCGATAAAAACTGTTGACAACACAGCGCCAACACGTGACGATACTGCTGATGACCACAATTTCCAGCTTCTGTCTTGAGCAAGGAGCTGGAATTCTCTGCACGTGAAGCCAGCCCACACAGTCTGAGCCTCACGCCCTCTTTCCTGCTTGCTGGAAATAGCAAGTCAAAAGTTACACTTAGGTCCTCTTTCTCCAAAATATTGGTCAACAGTAGGTCACATGTTCATTTAGCCTCTGCCCCTACCTGATGTGGGGTATCTATGGGACCCTGTTCCAGAAGCACTGGAGCTGGCAGAGAAACAGGGAGGGATGTAGGTCTGCGTCTCAGGGTTAACGAGTCACCAGGCTGCCCTTGGATGGGGCCAGTGCCACCTCCTCCGTCCCGGCCCGTTCCCTTCTCCCATCTTCCTGATTGTTCCTTACCCCATAGGTTAGGTTTTTGAGTTTGATCTCTGAACAGAATTTCAGGACCATGCAAAGCATTGATGAGTAAGAAGAGTTGTATTGGGAAAAACAAAGAAACGAAAAAGCGCTCTTAGGCATGGCAGCAGGCCTTCCTCTTTGAAAGGAAGAAGGGGAAGACACAGGTTGTAAGACCTTATACAGGCTGGTCGATGGGGAATATTTTGTGGGTTTGTCCTCTCCTGTCTGGTTCATCTCTCTTCTGTTGATTGGCCTTTTTCTGTCTGGCCTTATGCGGGTCTTTTCGTTTGATGTCACTTTTGTTTTTCATCTTCAGCCTTCAGTCTAGACCTTTCATGCCTATGAGACCTTTGACTTTCCTCTACGCTGGACTCTGTTGCCATCACCCAGTGCTATGCAGTCAAGGATTCAAGAGGGAACACTACCCAGTGCTGTGTCCTGGGCGTCCCACCAACCACAGATCCACATTCAAAACCAAGCAAAAAGTGTGGTTTCCTCACTTCTGGGGAAATTCCACTTTTAAAACATGAATCTTAAGAATAAAATGGGCTTAAAGTCTTACACTCGTTAATGTGCCTTTGTCTTATTAATCGGAGGTGGGGGGACAGACAGCCCATTACGCGAGGATCAGGGTTA
This sequence comes from Solenodon paradoxus, assembly GCA_004363575.1. Lineage (NCBI taxonomy): Eukaryota > Metazoa > Chordata > Mammalia > Eulipotyphla > Solenodontidae > Solenodon > Solenodon paradoxus. Next base: position 28,635 of record RJWH01007596.1, on the reverse strand, counting down.
ATGGGAACCCTCCCCTCACAAGACACTGAGCCCTCGGATTCACACACATCATGCAGTGCTTCCCGAGAAACTCCCAAGTGACTTCTTTTTTAATGCGGAGTATGTTTGTGTAGCAGATACAAGGAGGTACCTGGTCTTTCCTTCACTGGGAACCTTCTGCAGCAGCCAGAGTAGCAGTGAGACTCCACATCTGCCCACATCCTTGAGGGTGTCAAGAGCACTTGGTCCCTCAGCCCAACTGCTCACTGAATTAAAACCACACTACCCTGGCCCTGCCTCTCCCCACAGTCACAAAGCCCTCCTTGAGGGGATTTCAATAATGCCGTCTAATCAGCTTAAGGAGTTAATTAAACATCTGTCACTTAGCTTCTTAATTCTGAAACTTGATGCTAAATAAGATTTGAGATTCATTATGTAAAACGAATAGGTGCTTTTGTGATGTCTGGGCCTTCCCCAGGGGCAGAGAATAAAGGAGCTCTTATTCCCAGGCGGTGGGGTCCTGGGCTGACCCAGAGAAATGGATCCGGGTCCTGAGAAAATGCTCACCTCCCATTGAATCAGACAACTCAGAAAGAGTTCAAAACTGGCTGCTCCTCTCCCAGGGAGGGTGGAGGTGAGAGATGGTTATTGTCCCTGGGACAGGGGTCACAAATGGCACCCGCAGGTCAGTGCCATCTGTGTGTTTTGTTCAGATTTCACAATGGTTTTCACAAAAGCTGAGCCAAATATAAAGATCAGGAGATTTCACATTAAAATGTTGATTCTCAGCTTCTCTAGAAAAATCAGGAAACTACCAATGTGGGTCCAGGTTTCTGCAAGGATTTACTTAGCAGTGGGAAAACAGCCCACTTAGATGGGGCCTGCGACCCTGGTCACCAGGTCACCTACCAAGCTGATGTACTTGAGAATATTGTATACTGGAGGCGGCTCTGAGCTGCTTCCTAGTGGGCGCGCGATACCAGCCCCGCACCGTGTTGGTTATGATGCCTCATCCCAGGACATTGGTTTAGACCAGAACAAGCAGGGTGAGGACTGTCCTTCCCTTGAACTGCCTGGAGGCTCTGGAAATGCGCAGGAAGAGGTGTGAACAAGTAACAAAGCTCTGGGTCCACCCACCCCAGCCCTGCCTCACTTGCAGCCCTGCTGGATGTTTCCTCCAGAAATAAACCTGATGTGGATTTGCATGAAGAATGAATATGAATTTTATCTTCCTTCAACCACTCCTCCTTGAAGACCCCTGTGTCCTGTCCTGTGGACATCTCAGGGTTAAAGCCTTGCGCAGTCAGCATCACGCTTGAACACACTTCAGAGCGCCCGTAACGTGTACTCTGGAAGCCACAATGTTTTCCTTCTGCATTGATGCAGAGTATTGTTCCAGTGGCACCAGGGGATACTGTGTGCAGAGATGCTGTGAGCAGGGATGCTGTGTGCAGAGATGCTGTGTGCAGGGATGCTGTGTGCAGGGATGCTGTGTGCAGGGATGCTGTGAGCAGGGATGCTGTGTGCAGGGATGCTGTGAGCAGGGATGCTGTGTGCAGGGATGCTGTGAGCAGGGATGCTGTGTGCAGGGATACTGTGTGCAGGGATACTGTGTGAAAAGTGTATCTTTCATATGAAGGCTATGCCCAGTGCTATCACAGGCACATGGTGAGTGGCTGTGGGTGTAAGAATCATCAAGGGAACAGTACATTCCTGCCCTGTCTCTGTCTGCAGGACAGGACACGCACTCTTCGGGGAATGGCCAGTCTTGTCTCTCTTCCTCCTCTTTCTTTTTCTAAGGGCAGGTTACATTCCCATCAGTAATGGTGTCTACTCCGATGCCACGAAGAATCACAAATCTTTCTGACAAAAGTAACGCTTGAGTACTCTTTCCACCTGCCTACATGAGTTCAGGTCCTTCTCACAAGAGCTATCTGAGGCAGGCACTCCTTAGAGTCCCATCTTCCAGATGAACAAAACAAGGTACAGACAGGTTAAGTGACTTGCCAGCTTGGGATTTCAACCTGGGCAGCCTACCTGAGTTCCTTGCTTGGACACACAGGCAGGATTCACTGAGTCTCATTTAGAGCTTTATCTAAGATGATGGGGCACCAGAGTGGTCACCTAGCATGCTCAAGATGACCTAACTGTGTAGAGTGAGGACTCAAGTCCTTCCCGCTGGGTTCCCTCTCTGAGACTGGCTCTTGGATGTGTGTGTGATCAGGTAGAGTGGTGATGCCAGGCATGGCTAATGTAGATTTGCCTCCCACAGCCATCGGGATTTATCCATGCAACCCTCACACCAATCATAACATGGACATGCCCACCAGCCCCATTTTACAGATGAAGAAACTGAGTCACAGTACAGACTCCACTTTGCCTAGAGTCGCAAAGCCAATAGGTATGGAAAGTGGGACTGAAAGCCAGAGGTCTTGTTCCATCTGTTATTCCACACTCTCTGCTCTACTGCCTCCATAATTATTTTATTTAATAATCTGCAATAAACGCTAAACAATATACACTTTGTGCTGCCCATTTCTCCCGGGAAAGATTAAGAAAGATGTTGCCTCTGAGTTGGACCTCGAGCTTATTATTTTAGGTTCATTTTAGCAAGCTCACTGGTACAAAAAAAAAAAAAAAAAATAGGATTAGGAACGTATTGTATTCCATTTCAAGGCTGCATCCATCACAGACAGAGCCAGTCCTAGTTGCAAAAGCCCTGTCCACAGTGGCGTCTGAGAGAGCTGGTGATGTGAGGACAGTCAAGGATGATCCTCCTGCTTCTGCACTTTTAAAATTTCTCCCAGTTTCTGTTGCATCTGTTTATTAACACAAGCCGTACATCTAACAAAGGAAGGTCTCCAGATTTCGCCTCTGTGGTGCACCGAGCATCAGTCCACTGGAACAGGTGGGCACTGCTGGCAGAGCCCCGGGAGGATGGTGATGTTGAGCTGGAGAAAAGTTAGGGCTCTGATAGAGGCACGTTGTGAAAGGGGGTGGGAGAGAAGGACAGTAACACCAGGACGCACACAGTAAGAATGGAATCCTACACTGTCATGACAGTGTCACACTGTTTGCTCCACAAAGGCTGTCCACTGAGGGCAGCGTGCCCCCGGGGCCATGTGGAGAATTCTGGAGACTCTTGGTATCATGGCCACTGGCATCTATTGGGTTGAGTCCAGGGGTGGTGCCAAGCAGAACAGCACACAGAACAGCCTGAAAACGAAAGGTTATCTGGTTTAAAGCATCAGCAGCACTGAGTCTGAGAAACTCAGCAGCCCAGCTAATAATATTTGTACGAGGATAATGCTTACCAGTTTTTGACTTTCAGATTCAACCTTGGCACACAGCGTGGAAGCTTTGTTATGTTTCAGGGTTCAGGGTAGATGCTATCAAGCCTGAGCATGTGCAAGTAGAGGTTAGAGGTGAGAAAACGTGGGCGGTTAATGTGGTTGAAAGAGTGGTGTTTAAGCAGCAATGCTAAGGTTCTCTTCCTACAAGATGGCCTGGGGTGCTGTCTCCCTGCATAAGATAACATGCCGGAGAATAGCGCAGCAGCGTCTGTTATTTCATTTTCTGTCATGGTCTGGAGTTGACAGGATTCAGAAGGTGGCTCCTAGGGGTGGATGCTGGATCCCATGAGCTGTGGAACAGACTATGGTCTCTGCATGGCCACCCAGGTGAACTGGCTTCCTCACAACATGGCAGCCGAGTTCCAAGAGCAAATCTCCAGAGGAGACCTGGCATCCAAGGAACACACACCCGTTACTGCCTTCTGAACCTTGGGCACTGGTCACCTGGGGCAGCCAACATTGAAGAGATAGTACTTCAATTCACCTTCCACATTAGGAGTGTCAAAAGGATGTGGGACATGTTTTTACACTATTCAGAAATTAAGACATCATCTCTTGATTAGAGACGTGTTTGTTTAAACTGATAAACATACCCAATAGAAGAACCCCGGACAGCAATAATATACTACATTGAATGAGAAAGGAGAGAGAGCAGATGGAGTGAGAGACGAGCCTTCATCTGTCACACCGGTAAACTGTGGTAAAGCCGAGTCCGTTCTCTCTCGGCAGGGCAGTGGTGATGGCCTTAGATCCATGAGACATCGTCACGACAGGGTTGTTAAAGTGTTGCCTGGGCAGGGAGTAGGGGGGCGCGAAGTTGGGGGTAGGACAGGGTCGGATGAATTTTTGCGCCATTTTATAATAAGCCCTTTGACAAAGGAGGTACTTTAACACTGAGCTTGAATAACCTTGGTAAGAACCTCATAACAAGGAAAAGGCGCCATCCATTCAGTTGGTGTTTCAGTGGCTTCCAGGAGGCGTCACGCTGCTGGCAGGTGTGAGCACAGCACAGCACAGCCCCGTGTGGGTCCGTGTTTCGGGATCTTGCTGCCCCCAAAGAGGAAGGATCCTTTAGTTTCACCTGGAAGGGCTGCTAAAATGCGGTCATTCTCCATCGGCTGATGTGTGTGGAAAACCGGCTGGTTTATAAATGTGCCTCCAGTTCAGGTGTCACGTGGACCATCACCCCTACTTGTTAAAAGGTGCACACAGGTTATTTATGGGGGTGCGGTGATATTGCTAATGAGAGGTAGAATTTCCATGGTCATCCAATAGCTCTTCCATCTAATGTGGTTTAAGAGAAACTCATTGCTCATCACGACCACCATGTTGTGACTCCCGGCGGGTGCAGTGCAGGGCCTGGAATCACAGCCTTTGGTCAAACAAGCAAGAGACAAGGCCATGGTTATGAGTCATTATGCTATTTTTTAGGTTATTGATTTTGTGGGGATATGACCAAAGAGATTTAAGAAATGAACCACAGTTGAGAAATCACCTTGAGGAAGAGCAGACAGCGAGATGCTGGTCTCCCCCGCTGATTCGGCCAGGTCTGCCCCAGCTCAAAGGAGCAGAAACCAGGAGATAAGGGCTGACCACCCACCACACCTGAGTTCCATACCTGAGCCATCCAGTCTGTCTTGGGGCTTAGTCCAGGACTCAAATGACTGTTTTATTGGGGAGTATGTTATCACTTAGACTAGACTAGGTTAGAAAGCAGTAAAAAGTAGTTCCAAATCTCCTTGCCTTAAGACAAGGAAAAGGTTGAATTTCTCCTGCTCCACAGTCTGGCTGGGCTGGAAGGAAGCTCGTCTCCACATAGTAACTCAGGCACAGGGGCCCCGCCATCTGTCGCTGCCCTGCCTGGAGCACGCGCCTCCCGCTCACCACAGCAGATGATGGGAAGGAATAATTCTGAGGATTTATAATTTGGTCATTATACATCATAACTGTGATGAAAGATTTACTCCTCAACCCGTAAGTAAGAAAGCCTTGACCCTGACTCTTTAGGGTCTGGAAACTCTCCCATGGCTTCACCGAACTGCCAGGGGCCTGAACCTGGAAACAGATGACCGGCACAGCCCTCCTTTCTCTGCCATCAGCTGGACTTGATTGCCCACCAGAGTCCACCTAAGTGGCCAGGCGTCTCTTCTCATGGTCAGTGCCCCAGTAAACCAGGTGTTTGGGGGTAGTTCCCCTTATTTTAAATATCACCTTTGAATGTGACATCTTTTGTCAGGAGGAACTAAATCATTTTAGTTGATCTGGGCATCTCTCTTTAAGTCATTTATTTTAGCATAAGACTTAAGTTCTCCTTTCTCATATTCCATTGACATTTGATGATCTAGAATTCAGTCTACTGTGGACAGAGGAGCATGTAAGTATTCTTTCTCTGTGATGCTGGAGGTAGGGTTGAGAGCAGACATAATGACAATACTATACAATTTTAATTTAAGAGAATGACTGAATTTAATGGATTTGGCAGAATAGGGCTTTTTCTGCTTTAACTTTGGGAAGATGCCCAAGCATGTAGCACCGGTATATGTAATGGAAAACTTTCACTTGCTGCTGCCCAAGAGGGTCCTGCTACGTCTGTATAGCTCATCTTCCAGGTAAATTCCAGAATCTCCAGTACCCAGCCTCCCCTGAAAGTGCTGTGTCTGCAAGGGTATAGTATAGACTTGTGATTTAGCCTCATCATTGAATAATGGCCCCCGGGATGCTGTTCCCCGCATGAGGAAGAGGAAGAATGGGGTTTCCATTTGGCTGGTGGAGATTGGGGGAGAGGAAATAAGGTTCTAAAACAATCTGTGAGGTGTCAGCTTCCTGGTCATGGCAGAAACAGAAAATCTCAGTTGTTCAATCTGTGCTGAAACATTGATCTTGGGGTCTCTGGAGTCTGTTTCCTCAACCTTGTCAACAAAGTGGGGCTCTGTTGTATTGACAATTCCCTTTCTGCTGAAGTGAGCTGGAGCAGATTAGGTTGTCTGCAACCAAAATATCCTTAGTTTTATTTATTTTTTAATTGCAGTAACTGATGTTACATATTAGAATAAACTCATTTGATAAGTTCCTCATCTGTGCAGTTTCTCCATTCCTCAAATATATGTCAACACACCCTGCCCTCCACCAAATCACCAAGTGTTCTTCACCATTGTCTACTGGGTTCTGCCACCGTTTCCCATCCCATCTCATTTCCTATTGGTCACCTCAGTTCTGGTGCAAGTGGTGTCCAAGGGTTGGTTTTGTTTCATCTGTTCCTTTGTTTTGTCTCTTCACATTCCACCTATGAGTGAGGTCATTGGTATCTATCTCATTTTGACATATTTCACTTAGCATAATCCCCTCTAGACACATCCAAGTTGATTCAAATGACAGGATTTCATCTCTTCTGAGAGCCATATAGTATTCCATTGTGTATATGTACCACATCTTTTTTCTCCATTTGTCTGATGTTGGTCACTGAGGTAATTTCCAGTTCCTAGCAATTGTGAATTGGGTTGCAGTAAACATGACGGTGCATAAATCTTTGTGAATTAGTGTTTTTGCATCTTTTGGGGAAATACCCAAAGTGGGATGGCAGGCTCATATGGGATTTTCATCTTCAACTTTCTGAGGAATTTCCACACTGTTTTCCACAGGGGTTGCCCCAATTTGCACTCCCACCAGCAGTGTAAAAGTGTTGCCTTTCTCCACATCCTCGCCAACATTTGTAGTTTTCAACTTTTGGAAAATAACCAGTCTTTCAAGTGTAATGTGAGGTCTCATCATTGTTTTGATTTTCATTTCCCAAATGAAGTGAGTAGGGACATATTTTCATGTGCCTGTTGGTCATCTAGATGTCCTCTTCAGAAAAATGTCTCTTTGATTCCTCTTCCCATTTTTTGACTGAATTCTCTGTTTTTCTGTTATTGAGTTTTATGAGTTCATTGTGTGTTTAGATATTAAGCCCTTGTCAGAAATATGAAATGCAAATACCTTCTCCCAGTTAGTAAGTTGTCTTTTTGCTTTGGTGGCGTTTTCTTTTGCTGTGAAGAAGCATTTTAGTTTGATGTAGACCTAATTGCTTATTTTTGTTTTCGTTTCCATTGATGCTGGAAATGACACCTCAAAGGCCTCTCTAAGGCCCATGTCATGGAATTTCTTGCCTATGTTGTCTTCTAAGAATTTTATTGTTTCTGGTCTTATGTCCAAATCTCTAGTCCATTTTGAGCTAACTTTTGTGAATGGTGTGAGAGAGTGGTCTAGGTTCATTCTTTTGCATGTGGCTCTTCAGTTTTCCCAAGACCATTTATTGAAGAAAGTTTCCTTTCTCCATCCAATGCTTTTGGCCCCTCTGTCATAGACTGACTGTATGTGTGTGGGTCGTTTCTGATGATTAAGTTCTTGCCACTGATATAGGCCTCTGTTATTATTCCAGAACCATGCTGTTTTGATCACAATTGCTCTGTAGTATAGCTCAGTGCCTGGGACTGATGTCCCTCTGAATTCATTCTTTTTCTCATAATTTTTTATTTTAACTATTCAGGGTTTTTTGTTGTTCCATACAAATTTTAAGATTTTTTGTTCTGTTTCCTTGAAATACTCCTGTGTGGTTTTAATGGGGATTAAATTAGATCTACATATTGCTTTAGGGAATGCAGCGCCTTCTTCCTGCATCCTTGCTCTGAATGGTAATGACCACCTTGTTTGGGGCCTACAATCAGCAATCAAACTGCAGTTCCACCTCCACGCACAGGGTGATGCTAGTGGGTAGCACTGATGGTTTCTCCTTCTGGAAGACACTCTTCTTTCTTTCACCCTGGGGCAGGATTTCCTGTGGGTTGATCCTACAGCTAGGGTGCTATATGGTGGGAGGGGTGAGAGTGGAAGATTCCTTTAGCTGCCTTCCAGTTATGGTGCTGCCCAATGTAATTTCTTCACCTGGGCTTTTGCTTAGACCCCTGGCACACTGGTCTTCCTCCCACCCTGTGCCAAGAACCTCTTCCCTGACTCCATGTCCCAATCCTGCTGAGCTGCTTTTGTCATTTCTGGGAGGCCCAGTTCTTCCCACAGTCTCATCCCCTCTGCCACAGCCCAAATCTCGAATCTGCAGTGTAGATCTGAACCAACCCTGATATTTTCACCTACCCTTTGTTGTTGTAATAGTGTTATGTCTCTATAACCTCTGGGCCCACTTTTCCTGTGTTTGTTTGTGGAAAGAATGTGGGTCTTGCTCCTCTCAGGTCATTATCTTGACTCCGAGCGTGATGCACTTAATTTAAAAAAACCGAATAAGGATTCCAAGATTTTTGAAGAATAGGCTAATATACTGAGAGATGGAGTGCATAATTCATAAAATAAGTGTATTTGTAACACAGGAAGCTATGACATATCAGCAAGAGAATGAGGGTGTTGCACCTTATAGGTAGATCTGAGCTGTGTCCCAAAGGGTGCAATATCAGCACCCCCCACCCAGGATGAGCCCTGTCAGCATGTCCCGATGCAGGATATGAGTTTCCACATCTCCTGGTGGCCTGTAGAATGCCACCCTGTGTGTCCTGGAGTCACTGGAGTGGGTGAACATTTCATCTCTATAAGGATCATCAATAAGCATGCAGGTGAAGAGGCATCACTCTGAAGCCACTGTTTAAATTTGGGTATGTGCTGCTTTGTCTCCTTGCAAATTGAAATCTCCAATGTGTTTCCTTATAGGAGATTAAATACCTGGCCCACCCTTTTTCACAGGACCTTTCTTTCCCCACAAAACATTTGTATAGTCACTGAGTTTCTCGAGTCTCCTTCGCCCTCACCTGCCCTGTGCTCGTCAGTCCGACAAGGAAAGACACCCTCTCCGGCAACTGCCCCAACGCATTGTTCCCAATGACTTTCCAGGTTTTGCTCCAGGGCATCTCTGACATCATGGGAGCCTGGGCCTCCCATGGGCACACTCCCCTGGGGACACAGATTTCCAGCCTTCATTCCAGCCTCTCCAGGAGGCAGGTGTCTGCAGGACCCAGCTCCCTGACCCATGGCTGCCAGCTAGACCACCCTCCGGTGATCTTCCTCCCACCCTTCACCCTGCACATCCTTGAACTGCACCGAAGTCCCATCCCTGGCTCTGCTTTGGGAAGAATTCAAGCCAACACAAATCCAGTTTTCAAACTGGTGAACTGAGATTGATAATTGTTAAGAGAAACACAGTGTCTAATTAGCTAATGAGAATAAGGAAACCTTATTACCCAGCTGATGTCCTCAAGCTCCCTTCCCAGTCGACTTGATTAATTAGATTCTTTGTAAACAACAGAAATTGATTCTGGTTAAGTTTGCTTTAAACAGCTTTCGAGGTTTGATTGACATCTGAAAAACTGTGCTGTTTAACGGATACAATTCAAAGGGTCTGGGGATTCCTACTAGCCTGTGAGTCCATCACCACCCTCAAGGCTGTGGACACAGACCTCAGCCCGTTTTCTCCATTCTCACTGTTATTGTATTGTTACTGGTACGTAGTGGGACCCCAACCTGCGATCTCTCATTTAAAGAGGAATTTGTTTTAACGACACGGGCTCTCTCAGGAAGGGATGAGATACCTGGAATGGGAGGACCGGAACCCCATGGAAGCACAGGTGATGGCGCAGAGGACAGACGTGCCCATGCTGCCTGGGACAGAGAGGTGGGTGGTCAGCCCTGGGGGGCCATCTGCCCTGCTGGAGGGAAGGGTCAGTGACCAGAGGAGAAGGGCTGGTTCCCCCGAGGAAAGCAGATGCCCTGTCCTCCCAGAGCTGAGAGCACAAATGAACACTATGCATCCTGGGGACACAATACTTTCCTCTAAAAAGGTATGATAAGGATACCTGCGTAATTTGTACTCATCCCATTTGTAGGAAGGGGTCACACCCTCTTTCTCATGTCCTTATTGGCAAATTCCCCCTTTGGACACACCGAGGAAATTGCTCCCACATGCGCTTTTCTGTTTTCACTGCCTCTCAGGGCTGTCCCCACATGGCTCTCACTGGGCTGGGGACCCTGAGTGGCGCGATGGCCCTGCTGGAGGGCCACCTGCCTCTCTGCCTGGGAGCTGAGCTGGGGTGTGCAGCTAGGCGGGGAGACGGCAAGCCACTGTCCCGCTGCCTTCTCCCCTGTGTGTGAGCCTGTGGCCAGCACAGGGTCCCCGGGAGGGCAGGGCCTCCACAGAGGCCACTGGAAAAACAATGGATCACTTCACATACTCATTTCAGCCTATGACAGATGGCAAATGGCAGGGCCTCTTCCTTCCAGGTTGCAGACAGGATTTGATCTTCTGTAACAGAGCACCAAATACCTCTCCAGGCGGTGCTGGAGGGCGCGACCTAGTGAGGGTCACCATACACCAGTCCCTAGCTTCCCTCTTTTGGGGTTTCATCCTGCTAGTTTCTGGGGGCTGATCTAATAAGTTACCACTGGGGGACCTGAAATACACGTTTATCCTCACAGTGAGGAGGATGAAATTCTAAGGTCAAGGTGCTGACAGAACCATGCTCCCTCGGAAGGCTCTGGGTGGTCCTTGCGTGTCTCTTCCAGCTCCAGGGAGAGTGGCTTCTTGTCACTATCCCGCAACAAAGACACTGCCGTCCCTGCCTCCATCCTCCCCGTGTGTCTGCCTGCTCTCCTCTGCCTGCAAGCACTGCTGCACTGGATTAGGCCGCTGAGTTTACGGTGACCTCGCTGACTTTCCCCACTACACTGCAAAGACCCTATTCCCAGTCAGGTCGCACCTGAGGTTCCTAGTGGACATGGACTCACACTCAGCGTTGTGCATTGGTCAAACTCTGGTGAGCGCATGGAGGTGCTGTCTAACCCCTGCGGATGAGCCCTCCTCGATGGGGGGCAAGCACAGAGGGGCGCATTGTTGCCCACACTTCAGAGTAGAAACAAAGTGGGAGCCGAGTGACACTGGGGTCTGAGCCCAGGCGGAGCTCTCACTGCACCCCAGCAGGAAAGGGGAGCATGACAGGCCGTCTTCAGAATCTGCTGGGAAAAGACTCTTCTGGGAGCCTCACCAGGTGGCCTGCATCCATGCCTCCTGGACCAGAACTGTGTCCCAGAGCAAGGACAGCCCAATCGGTGAGTGTCAGTTGGGCTTCTTATGTCCTCAGATGAAAGCGGAGATGTGTTAGGAAAGCTGAAAGACAGCCGGACATCGGTGGGCAGTGGACACTGTGACACACAGACGCCTCTCAGCGTGTCGTGGTGGAAGTGCCCCGAGGCAATGTTCTCCTGCGTCAGTGGAGCATCCGCTCCTGTTTGCAGGTTAATGCTCCAGGGTGAATGTGAACAGATGGCGGCACTTAGACGTGAAGCAGGAAGGCAGGATGCGAGAAGCCGGGGGGCATGTTGTCAAACAAACACTAATTCTGGCCCAGCCCGTCAGCAGATTGTCATTGCCTGTGCGTTCTCCTGTCCTCGCCGGGCAGGTGGCTCCAGACCTGTGCACGCACCATCTCTCGCACTGGTGAGGCTGCTTGGCAGCACGTGCCTCCAACTGGATGCCAATGCCAGCCCCGGAGCAGCTCTGGGAGTCGGTGTATAAATGCCCCGGCTCCCTCGACCCTCCGTGGAGCTATTTTAAGGTATATATTGTGTATAATTTCCCTGCAGGAAGATATGCGGTAACGTCGGGGAACAAAACTCCCCCATCCTTCTGAGGTCCTTCTTAGATGGGTTGAGCAAACAAATTAGTATTTAGCAGATTAGCAGAAGAGAAAGAAAAACGAGCAAAGGTAATGACATGCATATGGAGAACTTGCATGGCTATCGATTTAAAGGGCAAAAGGACCCAGGACTTATATCCAGTGCGGACGATGGGCGAGGGGCCTGGGGCACATGATGGGAGGGCTTCTATTTTTTTCTTTTTTTTTGAATGGCCATGGAAAGCCTAAAAAAGTGATATTATATTTTTGTATTTATTATGATAAAATATATATAATGCAAAATTGTGACCGTTTCGACTGCTTTTCAGTGTAGTGTTTAGTGGCGTTAAACGCACTCGCATTGTTCTGCAGCCTTCACCACCGCTGCCCCCAAGCATTTCTGTCCCCCCACGTTCTGCAGCCAGTGAGCGCTCACTCCCTGTTTTCCTCCCCCACCCCTGTAACAACCATTCTTTTCTGTTTTATCATTTTAGTTGTAATAATTATTCTAAACATTAAAATAGCTTCCTATTATAGGTTCCCCACTTCTTAGATATATTTCAACACATCCTGCCCTCCACCAAGTCACCAGTGTTCTTCCCCAGTGTCCATGGGCCCTGTCACCATTCCCCCTACCATCTTCCCATTCCCTTTGGTCACCTCAGTTCTGTTGCAGATGTTTCAGGGTTGGTTTTGTTTCATCTGTTGCTTTGTTTTGTCTATTCACATTCCACCCATGAGTGAGGTCATCTGGTATCTATCTTTTTACTTTTGACTTGTTTCACTTAGTATCATTCCCTCTAGATGCATCCATGTTGATTCAAATGACAGGGTTTCATCTGTCCTCAGGGCTGTGTAGTATTCCATTGTGTATATGCACCACAGCTTCTTGATCCATTCATCTGCTGTTGGGCACTTAGGTAGTTTCCAGTTTGTAACTATTGTGACTAGGGCCTCAGTAAATACGGGGTACACACATCTTGAGAAGAGGGTTTCTAGGTCAAAGCCTCGCCTCTAGAGCATGTTCTGCCTTAAGACATATTTCTCTGGTGAGAACATTGTTTCTGGAGATGACCTGTATCTAGGTGATCTTTATGACTTAAAGTAATGGCGACAGGACATTGAGCATAAGCTCCGCATACTAAGGTGACAGGTATCGGAAAAAACCTGCTCCGGACGTCTTGGAAAAAAAATCTCTCTGAACGTTTGGAGAGAGATTAACCCTACAATAATATATTTCAACATACTCAAGTATGCAAAATACAGCATGTCTTCCCCAATATAGATCAGTGTCTGAGGGACACCTGGGCACTGGCGTAACAGTGACACACGGCCACAGGCAGCTGAGCTTTCTGGGTGAACAGGGTTCAGTGAGAGAGCAGCTGTAGGGTCACATGTCAGTGTTTCCCCAGGAGTCTGCAGGGACTCCGGCTGCAGTCCTCTTCTTGCCCAGAGACTTTCGTCACCCATCCACCTCTACTGCCTCCTGGAGAAAGTGAAACTACCCAAGAGAGAAAGTTCTCAATGTCCAAGAATGGAACCACCCATGAGATGCAGGCACGCACCACACTGGGCTGGCCACTGGGGCACCAGATCCTGGCAGTGGTCACGCCTTCTGCTCGGACACACGGCCCTCCAGCTGCAGCCGCTGCCCCAGCATCCTTCTGCACACTGCAGACTGGCATGCAAACATGTTAACAGTCCTTTGGTGTGTGCGGTGGGAGCAGAGATGACTTTGCACTTCCACCACAAAATGTGCACAGTTGTGCTGTTCCCCAGTCTTGCTTCCTTTTAGATGAACCACTTTAGATCAGAGATTTAAAAAGCATTTTTCCACTTCTTCATGTGACTTGTTCCTTCCAATCTTTACCCATAAAGGAGGGCATCCCTGGGGCCTCTTCCTCCCCAGAGGTGGCAGGAGGTAGCGCCTCATCCCACTTTGCCTCTCATTCTTTTCTGTGTTTGTACCCAAAATGAAATTGAGTCAGACTGGGACCCCACAGTGGAGGGAAAACAATCCATAAGCGATGGGGCATTTGGAGGCCTGTGCATATTTAAGCAATGAGCTCCAAAATGCAGGAATATTCCAAACTAGAGCCTTGTCTTACAGAATCAAAGCGTATACACATTATCATATGTAAAGGCTAACCAAACGAGCTAATTAAAGATAAACCTTGTCCCATAAGGAAAGGAAGATCTTATATAAGAAATACAAAGTTAACATAAGGAATGCAATTATGTAATTTTAGAAGGCTAAATTTCTATTCCTTCTCCTGGCATGCTACTAAACAGGAGTTTGTGATCCCACGAAAATCAAATTAAGAATCTTTGCAAGCCCATCTCTAAGATGAAAGGCTCCCCAGCCAGCTCCCGGCACCCACCTAGCCCTCCCGTGTTACTCTGCCGAGGAGAAGCCAGACAGGTGCAGATGTACAGAAGGAATCCTGTGTGGTCTGTGCTACTCACTTCTTAGGGACACGCTGGCACATGATGAGCAAGAATGGGCCATCAGGACAGGGACTCAGAAATCTGACTTGCATAGAGATTGCGGGTTCTGCTGAGATTTTGCTCTCAGAGTGATTTGGGGAAAGAATTCCTGCAGAGAGGAAGGAGGGCCAGGTCTCCTGCTTGGGCTCTGTTATCTCCATATGGGAAATGGGCCTTGATGCTGCCCCAGGCCACCACCAGTTCAAAACCCCATGCATTGTCTAAGTTGCTGAGGACAGAGAGGTGCAGGCAGGAATAGCAGCCCAGTGCCTGGAAAAGTCCAGGTGGAGGGTTCATGGTGGGTGTCTGCGAGTGGGGAGACGAGATGGTGTAGATTCCACGCCCCCCACATACACGAGTCTTGCTTGTTGATGCCACACACACTGCCCTGCGCCAGGCACCGTGCTGGGAACTGGTGGAGAAAGCAGACACTGAGCATGGGGAAGAGGGACAACAGGCCTGTCACAGCTGTGTCGGAGCCCTGGGGGACACGTGCCTTTACCTCTGAGGTTCAGAGTGTCTTTGAAGGTCCTGACTCTGAAAGCCAGCAGCAGAGGTAAACAGATTTCCTGAAGGACACATCTGAGCTGAGCTGGTAGGACGTGTTGCGTAGGCAAGGTCCGTGGTGTGTGTGTGTGTGTGTGTGTGTGTGTGTGTGTGTGTGTGTGTGTGTACGCCCATTGGTGGGACCGTGTCACGGGAGCGGTAGCGGCATTCCAGACGGGTGCGAGGCCAGGGCCCGATTAGAGCCTGGAGAATCGGCTGGAGGTGAAAACTGCCAGAGTGACAGAGCAGAGCGAGTGTGGGCCGTGTTCCCTCACACATGGCACAAGAGGCCGTACTAAGCCAAGTGTCTGGTCTGCCTCGCCCTCTGGCCAACAGCTGACTGCTAAGTCAGAATCGCTCTTGAGAGTTTAGACCTGCTGGGATGGCTAACACGTGGTCTCAGGAACTGACTTCTCAGGTTCAAGTCCCACCTCCACTGCTTCTTAGCTGTGTGGCCTTCGGCAGGTCACAGGGCCTCTCTGCGCCGTCGGCAGCACAGAGCACCAGCGCCTGTGGGGATCTGTGGGAATGACCGCGGTGATAAGCTGCATCTGTGACACATGGAGAACAGTTCCCGGGACCCAGAGCTTCTCAGGATCAGCAATAACCTGCTCCGGCCTCCCTGTTGAACTCTCCTTGTGAACAGGGGATGGCGGCAGGCGCCTGGGGAGGCCTGGGATCTGCAGGGCGGTGTCCGCATGAGGGGGTCTCCCAGAACATGACCAGGGGTCTGTCTTCCAGGAATCAGAGATCCTGAACACGGCCATCCTGACCGGGAAGACGGTGGCCGTGCCCGTGAAGGTGGTCTCCGTGGAGGAGGACGGCACTGTGATGGACCTCCTGAAAGCCGTGGAGTGCAGGTCATCTGATGAAGATGTCATCAAGGCAAGTGACACCCATGTCCCTGCAGAAATCTGCTGTCATGTCAGCTTCAGTGTTCACCTGCCACAGGGGCTCTCGTCCCTGGGCCTCCACCCCACAGCGGTCACTGTCACTCATGAGGTCGCCCTCTGCACACACAGCAGGGTGGGAGGCTGCCTGGAGGACCTCCCTGCTGGGGCTCCAGCTTCTGTGGTTGTTGGTGCCTTTGGTCTCTGCCCAGCTCTGGGGGAGATTGTGGTGGGCACGAGGACCACTGCGAACAGAGGTGGGGGGCCGGTGCTGGCACCGAGACTGAACGTGGCCATCCAGGACTGAATTCACAGTGCAGAGCGTTTGGCGGGGATAGAGTCCAGTCACTCCCAGCAGTGATACACCATGCTGGCCCCTGGCCTCAAGGGACAGGAGAAAATATTCTCCATCTCTCCAGGCTGCTGGCCAGCTCAGAACTCCGAGAGTGAGGGTGTGGCGGACAGTCTGTCCTCCCTCACTGGGCACTGGCAGCCTCCTCCTTGGCTTCTCCTTTCTCTTTTTAAGTTGAAATGCAAAAATGGTTCCAAACAAAGCTGGGGGACTCCAGCTTTGGATGGCTGCCCTTGGCAGCGTGCTGCCTTCAGTCGGGGGAAACAGTCTGCATGGACCGCCCCCTCCCCGAGCCTGCTTCCAGCCCACGCCCAGGTCCTGTTCAAGGCATTCAGGCCACACGTTAGAGGCAATCCCTGTCCTGAAGTGCTCCGAGCAGAGGCAGAAGTGTGAGAAACAGCAGAACAGTGTGACAATTATATAACACATCTGCACCCACTTACTCCAGAACCTTCCACACATCGTTATGGGCAGCTCCATCCCTTCAACTGCTCAGGCCAGTAGTCTGGCTCGTCCTCACTTCACTTTCCATGCCTACATCCTCCCTCCAGCAAACTCTCTTGGCAAACACCACACCAGCTTCCATTCTTCTTGGTGGCCGCCACCACCCAGCCCGCCCCGCATCAACCTGAGGTCCATGCGGCCATCTGGCCTGCACCCACGCCGGTCGCACGCCGCCTCCTCTCCCAGAGCAGAGGCTCTCCGAGCAGTGTCTGGTGATATCATTCCTTGGCTCAAAACCCTTGGCAGGCTCCCCTCCCAGCTACGAGGGGAAGTCAGAGGCTGTCAAGGACAGAATCCGGCCGCTGCCAGTCTGCCTGCCCATGTCCTCGTGTAGCTCTCTGTCCCCACACATGGAGTCATCCTCCCTTTATAGGCTCACACCCTCTGCTCCCTGTTTGTAAGTCTCCCCTGGGTGTCTGCACAGCCCCTCACCCAGCCTGTCGTGAGCCATGTTTTCACCAGCCACAGGCCCTCTCCTGTGACTGTCCCATCCCTGCTGACTTAACCAGTTTTCTCCCGTGATGTGTCCTGTACATCTGTCTGACTATCTCGTGGGGCTCAGTGCCACACGGGCCATGCTCTTTGGTCTTCTTCTTTCACTTTCATAACCCGTCACTTACCACAGTGCTGAGCACAGAGTGTGTCTTGACAGAGGTGTGTTGAATGAAGGAATGAGCAAGGAGCACTGATGAGAAGGTGGATGACTGCATCAGGGCAAGCATGGCTTAACCATGTTTCTGTCAAGGATGCACCATACATAGGACAGGACCCCAGCTCTTCCAGACAGCTGTGTGTGCAGAAGACTGCACCATTCAGGTCGTGTGATAACACTCTGTGGTGTTTGCCCAATGACAAAGTGGCCTGACGCGGCATTCCTCAGATCGCATCCATCATTAAACTACCCCGGTGGTATTTAAACTGAGTCATAGAGGATGAATATGCATCCAGCTGACTAGAGAGATATTGAAAGACATTGCAGGCAGGGCACAGTATAAGTGGAGGAGGAAAGAGATGCTTTGTGTCACGTGGCCCCTTGACCCCACTGTAACTACAGTGGACCATTTCTGTATATTGTATATGACTTGGGTAGGGTCCACCTTTCATACTCATTAGCACATCAGCGGATCTGTCTTGAGAATATTTCCAAAGCTGATAGAGCTTTCCACCCCACCCCCCACCCCCCGGTGAGTTAGCATCCCAGGGTCAACCCTCAAGCAGCAGGGGATAGGAGTCAGTGAATTAAAACAACAGTTTCCATCCTTCTGAAAGTCTGAGCCTTGCTCCTCCCAGGGGTAATAATACACCTTGTACTGTTGTCCCCTTCTTGTCCTTATCTTTACCTCTCATACCCGCTGCCAAGAATCTCGTCCCTGCACCTAATCCTTGCTTCAGGCTCTGCTTCCAAGTGACTTTGTATAGGATAGAGCTGTGCGGAAGTGGGATATTTGGAAGACAAGGATAGCTCAGCATGACTTGAATATAGGAAGACTGTGGTATATGCTAATGACAGATTAATGACTCCCTTCTTTTGAACACTTACTATGTGCTAGGCACAGTCTTGACCTCCTTAGATGGGCAAGATTCTCATTGGAAAAGTGAGGAAACTGAGGTCACTTCACTAGTCAAAGATCACAAGCTCTCATGTGAAGAGCTGTGATCAGAGAGGTAAATCTAATTTGTACCAATTTGAGGGGCTTACTATGACCCTGCAAATGGAAGGGTTATCACTGTAAGTGTTTAAGCAGAGGAATGACTAGATTATTTAATTTCAGTATTTCACTAAACGAAAAAGCATTTATTGAGTGCTGACTTTTTGTCAGGAAAAAGTGTGAATGATGGATCAGAGAGGGTAATTATAGTCAGGAGATCCAACCAGAGACCATTGGTTCAGAGACCATTGGCTCCTTCCAAGTTA
This sequence comes from Solenodon paradoxus, assembly GCA_004363575.1. Taxonomy (NCBI): domain Eukaryota; kingdom Metazoa; phylum Chordata; class Mammalia; order Eulipotyphla; family Solenodontidae; genus Solenodon; species Solenodon paradoxus. The sequence continues at coordinate 9,964 of RJWH01007596.1, read as the reverse complement.
CTCCTGCTTTTTAAGATCCATTTGAAGACGTCCTTCCTCCATGATGTTGTCTGCGAGGGTTTTTCCCTCTTCCGTTATTTCTTATCACTGAATCCACGTGCAGTTTCATCTGCTTCTCTTTCTTGAGTGCCCTCTGTATCAGTGCTGAGATAAGCACTAAGAAAACGGAAGATGAACCTGCAAAAGACAAGGATCTCAGAAACTGCACACCCCTAGAGGTCTGTCACAGACCATACCATCTTGTGGTTTGACTTGTGATTTCTAACTTTACAATGATGCAAAAGCAATATGCATTCAATAGAGACCATACTGCAAATTTCGAATATTCATATCTGGGGCTAGCAATATATGATACATACTCTCTCATGATGCTTGATTAAATAGGTACTGTGTTGGATGACTCTGCCCAGTTGTAGGCTAATGTAAGTGTTCTCAGCATGCTTGAGGCAGGCTAAGCTAAACTGCAATGTTCAGCAGGTTAGATATGTGAAATGCAATTTGGTTTTGATATTTTCAAATTATGATGGGTTTAGGATATAACCTTGTAAGTCAAGGACAATCTATATTTAAATTCGTATGTTTCAGATTTACAACAGTTTTCAAGAAACTTTATACTCGAGAAAATCTCCTTGTTAGTTATATGATATGAATTAGGTATGTCATCCTCTTTGAGCTGGTACGGCTTTCACGAAACCCTGCCAACTCTTCTAGGGGACTTTCATGCTTCACCTCTCTAACTTTAATTTGCCTTTCCTGATAACAATCTGATTTTTCCTAGAAATGCCCTCTGGCTCTAAATCCAGGCAAGGTAAAGGGTATCTGCTCCATCCAGAGCCCAGTGGCCATGTGACTCAGTGTAGACAATCAGAGTGTTGTGTCATCCCGGCAGACACTGTCATTGGCGCAAGACCAGATACAGCATCCAATCAGAGCCAAGGAGGTGTAGTCTTGAGATTTCAGATGGGGCGCTTGGGGAAAAAAGGACTTTTCTTTCCTTTTATCTTGTTTATTAACTTTGTAAGGAAACACTGAGGTTACTAATCACCATCTTAAGAAAAAGAGCTGTGAGGGAAATCAACACAACAGAAAACACGCGTGAACAGTCCTGTGACTTCACTCAAGAGGGGACCGCCTGGACATTTCAAAAGCATGGCCCTTTGTGAAAGTCAATTGTTCTTATACTACCAGTCACCCAAGACATCCTTACTTATTTGTATGCCCTTAGAGAGAGTTCAGAGTGACCGGCATAGTCTTAGGAGTTACCCTCAAAATCAGAGGACTCAAGGAAAATTGAAAAAGTTCATTCTATCCAGTTTTCCTTCAGTTTGCCAGCCACACAGCCTGATGCACAATTTCAAAATCAAAATTCACAGCCTACACAGCTGTCACCGTGCTGCTCTGTGAATCACAGATGTTGAGAGAGTCACTTGGTGTCTGAAATGCTTTGCTGTCATTTGGAGGCCTTTGGGAAAGGAAGTCAAGGGATTCTGGGAGAAGAAGCTTGGTCACCCATGTAGGCTCCTGGGAAACCTCTCAGCAGGCCAGCTCTGCCTTCAGTCTTTATTTTCATTTTCTTTCTCTTCCTTCCCTAGCAGAGACCCAATAAGCTGGAGTCACCCCCGTGGCCCCCTCTCCACTTTCATTCAAAACCTCTCAGGAAATCCATTGGAAAACTCATTCGCACTGAATTTAAATAACATGAAGATGTGTTACCCTCCATCTTCCGAGGATGCGGGCTGCTTTTGGGCTTTTTATTTCCTTTTATAAAGAAGGCAATGGATTCCTGATGGATGCATTTTGGTTGTTAGCAACCCTTTGTGATTCTTAAGAGTTGGAAATGACAAGAAATCCCACCCACACTGACTTCAGTTTAAAAACAAAACAAAAGGTCGGTTGACATGTTACAAAGATAACTGGAAAATCCAGAGTCGGAGCTAGCTTATGGAGGATGATTCAGAACGTCCAATATATCACAAGCACATTTCCTTCCCCTGCTCTCCTTTCTTACCGTTGGCACTCATTCCTCTGGATAAAGTTCCTTCCCACTCACATGCCCACATCGGTGCCTCAGAACTGTGTCAAAAGGACCTACTGGGACCTTCCTATAGAAATCCTGCTATCTGCTCTGCTGGACCTATTAAGCACCGCCCCCCATTATCCGTGGACCAACTCTGCCTCCCAGCACCCTAACACTCTGGTTGTCCACACTCAAATCCCCCAAAAGCAGTGCTCGCAGAAGCGAGTGGAGAGCGCCAGGACAGATCTGTAAGCTCCAAACGCAGACTGGAGCAGCAGGCGGTGGGGCTCAGGACCCCTTCCTGAAACCTGAAATGCTTGCAGAGCTGCTTCATTGTGGATTGTATGTTCAGTTGCAGCTGCTGGGTGGACGAGTCTCTCCCTACAATGACAGCAAGGTCTGCTGACCATGAGTGGGCATGTGCCTTGTCTATTAAGCTCAGTCTCCGTCCTGGACGCCTGACAATATTTGGAAAGTGCCTGGACCCCCTTCTTCTCCAAGGACACCCCTGGAATTTGGGCTGAACAAAAATCTGACAATCTCTGAGTAAGCAGAACAGAGGCCCAGAGACAGCAGTTGGGGACAGGTGTGTCTCCATACAGGGTATGACCTTGGGGCAGGTGTGATTCCTACCAGCCTAGTAAAACCATGAGGACGAGGTGGGAAGAACAGAGACAACCCCGTCTCTCAGGATTCCAGCTGGACGTCCCAGGCCAGGGGCACAGAGCCCCCAGGAGGGACTGTCCCCCTTAGGCTCTTTTTCTCTGTCTGCTATCCGCTGGTCCTTTCTCAACGGCTCTGCTTTCAGTCTCCTCCCCGAGAGTTTGGCAAACAGCTTCTCCGGTAGGGTGGTGTCAGAAGCGCAGAGCCTCTGAGTCTCTGCTGAGTGCCCTGCAGGGAAAGCCCTGGGGGATCAGGTCGCCTGTGTAACCGTCAGCTTCCAGGTGCCCACGTGGTGACTTTCCTGTTGGTGGGGCACAGCGATCATTGGCTCTGTCTCGGCACAGAGTTGAGACCTCTTCTTCATCCATCTTGTAGCAAAGGGTGGTCATCTGGGAGACGATCTCCCCATCAGGATGGGTGTGCCTGCAGAGTGGGTGCACCCCCTGCTGGATGCGGGACTGGCCAGGTGATCTATATCCACCCACGGAAGCCCTGGAGTCTGCAGTCTGGCCATAGGAGGCGTGAATGTCCCTTTCATCAGGCGGCATCTCCTTACCTACTATCTAGCTGGACACCGACGGTTGTGCCCTCCCTTCTCCGAATGGAGAATGATGGTCTCCATTCATAGAAGAAAGCATTTCTCTTCTCTACAAGGACCCATCTTTTGGATTCAGTCATCTTCCTCTACACCTCTCCCTCAGTTTCTCATGTAAATAACCCATTTCAGAATTGTGAATTGGGCCATCATCTCCCATCGGGCTCGATGGAGGCAGAAGTTTCAGAGCCCATCTTAGACGTGGTCAGTGCTCACTGCACAATCCGCATGTGCCCACCACTGTTTTCATGAAGGAGTTGAGGCACTCAGAGGGCTGCGTGAATTGTGCTGAAAGACACACAACATGCAATCGGCCATCCTCGCCTCTCCAGCACCCTGTTCAGCAGTGTTATGTACATGGAAATCATCCCCAGACATGTTTTCATCTGCAGAACTGAAACTCGGACCCTGATAAACCCTAACTCCCGTCTCTACCCACCCCCGGGCCCCGGAGTCGCTGCCCTCATGCAGCCTCTGTGGGTCTGACCGCTCTGGGCGTCGAAGCGCCAGGACGGATGGGTCGGCTGCCTTCGGAACTTCGTGGCCTCAAGGTCCCCCGGAGGTGTCCGAATTGCTCTTCTTTCTGAGGTTGGCTCGCCTTCCACTGAAGGGAGGGACCCAATCTGGGTATCCATTCGCTGACAAGGAGCGCTTGACTTGCTTCCACCTCTACGTCCCTGTGACTCGGGCTGCTGTGGATACAGAGCGCGGAACATCACCCGACACCAGGACTCCCGGTCCCGTCTCCAAGACCCGTGCCGTGCGCGCCTCTGTCATCACTCTTCGGGACGGGGCACAAACTGCCTGCCCAGGGAACAAGTCAGGAATGCGCCCGCCAGCTGCTGTCTGTGGCGCCTGTGGACTCCCCTAGCAGAGTGGAGTAGCTGTGAGAGATGTCGTAAGCTCCACGAAGCCAAAAACTCTTCTGTACAGAAAACGCATGCCAGTCTCTACTCCAGGCCTCTAAGCAGGCGTTCTTCATGGGTGGTTACTTCCATGACCCTGGGACCACACTCCCAGCCAAAAGCAATTCCTCCCTGGACGCTTGCAATCCTCAGCAAGACTGCATCCTTGCGCTGAGCAAGGATCTCCCTCGATCCTTTATTAAATAAATGCACTTCTGGGAGAGACTGTGCCTATTACTTCCTGGGCACTGATGTCAGAATGAGCTGCTTACATCACTTTCCTCTCTGATAGGAACAGCCAGCACAAGCAGAGTTTCTGTCTCCTGGGTAACCAGGAGACAACAGCGGGTGAGGCAGAACGGGGTCCATCTGAATCCAGCCTTTTCCCTGTCCTGGGTCAGTTCAGGAAGCTTCACAAATATACCTCCCTCTGTAGTCCTCACAGGCACCACACCAGGCGGACAGCACCAGTGAAAAGCAGCCCATCTTTCTATGGCGCTCAGATGTTGGTCTGGCAGCCTTAACTCGCCATCATGAGCCTGAGAGAAGACCTCTTCGTCATCTCCATGCCTCCCCACTTAGAGGATCTGTGTAAAGAATGCTGGAGAACATTGCAGTGAGGGTCACAAGCTCAGGAATAGGAGAGCCAGGAGGCCACTTATGTGTGGGGAGCGATAGGGAGTAGTGGGGCCTGCAGCAAAGGGAGGGCACTAACCTGCCCTGGGTGCATACCCTATCTGCTGTCTGTGAAAAGAGGACACAGGCTGAAGAGCCTGGGCTCTTGTCTGGGCTTAAGTCCTGATTCTGTCCTTTAAAAACTAGGTTAGATAATTAAACTCTATTCCTCAGTTTTCTTCATTGAAAATGACTATGATAATGCTTTTATGATAATTTTGACTCTGTGTTGTGTTCGGAAACTATGGGAGTCTCCTACTCTCTTGTATGTGTAAGAATACAGGATTCACCTATGTCTAAAACGTTCTTATTTAGAATGATTTGGGAGGTTTGGGGGCATCTGGGAACACTAAAAGATTTTCCATGTAAATGAATGGTCAAAGTACCCTCAGAGCCTCCAAATAGCCTACCAGGTGATGCCGAAAATGGGAGTGGCCTGCTTTCATGTCGCGGGGAAGCCTGCTTGTCTTTAGCCACACTCTTAATTTCAAGAATATCTGTGCAAAGGTTTTCCTTATAACTGGATGGCTAGAACTGGGTCAAGGCTAGAAGATAAAATGGGAATGGGATTGCCACAAACACTGCCACTAGTGTCTCTGCTTTTGTCCGTGTCCTCCCCTCCATCTATTCTCAGCCTCGCTGCGAAAGTGGTCCTTTCAAACTGTGGCCCAAACCACTTCACGCCCCCTCCCCTCCCATCCGTCACTCAATCTTCCCTCACCTGCATCTCCCTCAGGTAAAACTAAAGCCTTCCCGTTGCTCACGCACTCCTTCCAATCTGCACCCCTCCTTCTTGCACGAGGACCCCCACCTCAGTTCCATCTCTCCCTCTAGCCATGCTGCCTGCAGGCTCTGGGCAGCCGGAGTCCCCACCTCACACCTGCACCTGCTGCTGCCTGCCCTCCTCAGGCCATGGCCCGGTGTGCCCATCAGTTTGTGCCATACGCCTCTGCTGTCAAGGCCCTGCCTGTTTGTTCACTGCTGGGTGCCCAGCCTGGAGCACACCCCTCTCCATGTGGCTTAGCTGTGGAAGGAAAGGGCCTTTCCAAGAAGATACAAAGCAATGGGACAAGCCAGCCCCACTGTCATGGAGAGGATTCTGATGTCAGAAATTTGCCTCCAGGAAAAAGTTAGAAACAACACTGGACAATGTTCGCATCTGGATGAGAAGACACCCGTCTGTTTACCGGGCAGAGGGACTTCCTGAGCCTCCATGTAAAGGCCACCATCAGTCCAGTTCAGAGAAGTGCAGAACTGTGATGAGGACGGAAGGCTGGATGCCAAGGCAGGAAGGAGCCAGGGTGCGGTCAGGACAATGAGTCAGCCCCACGCTACTCCAAGTTCTGCTTCCTTCGTGAAGGGAGAAACGGGACAGCTAATTAGGATTCTTTGCAGCTTAAATGCAAACAGGAACCTTGGGCCATGGGTTTCTGGAGCAGACACTGGCAGGCAATTAGACGAAGCAGGGAAGCTTGTAAACTTACTTCTAAGGCTCTAAAAATCACAGTGATGAAAAGTCAGACCTTAGAAGTCACACTGTAGGTGAGCTCAAAGAAGTTTCCATTTAAAAGACTTTCCAGGGTATTTTTTTTGCCACAGGTGAGTTTCACTTTTCTCTGGACCTTCTTTCGTAGGAAAGATGCAACGGGGCAGCGTCGACGACCTGGCCGTTCTCAGTGCTTGTGTGTGCACCTCGCAGACAGACTGGGAGAAGTGCTAGACTGGAGACCTGTCTAGATCGTTTCTGTTTTCCCAGAATTCACAGGAGGCCTGGTAGTTACTTAATAAATAATAACTTCTTGAATGAAGGAAAGACAAGTTCAACCCAGATTTGTAGATTTTCGTGGGTTCGTGGATTTTGTGGGTTCAGTTCCAGACGTGGCAATAAAGCCAAGATAACACTAACTGAGTCACATGAAGGTTTTGGTTGCCAAGCACATATCAAGCTTAGGTTTGCACTGTAGTTTATTCAGCGTGCAGCAGCATTATGCCTTGAACACAATGCACACACCTGGTTACACGGGGCACAGCATGAAATGAGCTCAGACTGTTGGGAAAATGTCTCTGAGAGACTTGCAAGAGGTAGGATTTCACAGACCCTCAGTTTGTCCAAAACACAATAAAAGGGAGTGTGCCTGGATTAAATGTTGATAAACATCTAATGAGGTCTATAGTACCAGACCTACCATTTCTTTTCCATGGCGTAGACGACTAAATGGACTTATTAACACATACACTCTGTGTTTAGTGGGCAGTTCACGACACTGAATTTGGGATGCATTTGCTAAGAAGGCATCATCTCGATGTACTGAGACAGCTGGGCACTGGGGCCAAAGGCTCCTACTGGGCACCCCTGGTGGCAGCAGTTCAAATTGCAGGCATACTACCATCCAGGATTCTAAGTTGCCTGTAAGGGAAAGTCTTGTTAATTCCCCTCCATTTCTGCCACAGGAATTATTTATTTGACTTACAGTTCTGTGAATAAAAATACATTGTCATATGAAGAGGGAAGATATACTGGCAATAGGTGAATTCAGGCATGAGTTATAAACTCAGTCATCTAAAATCCTCTAACTGACTAGACACTCAAGCAATTAAGCCCTATGTGCCACCACAGACAGAATGCATGTAATAGGCAAAAAGCTGCTGTGCTGTTCTTTTGAAGCTCAGCATTAGGATGGTGGTGCTTTGCATGATGATGGAGGAGTCCAGCCTTCGCGGGTGCTAAAATGAAGCGTGCAGTGACCAGCTCGCACATCACACTTTACACAGAGTTCCGTGAACAACATACCTGCTGAGACTCGAAGCCCAGTTGACTTCAGAAACGCTCATTAATGAAGGTAACAGTAGATAATTAGTACCAGCCCAGCAGCAGATCCCTGGCTTCTGTTCTCCAGAGTGAAAATTAATAGGGGGGAAAAGATGGTAAAAATGTATAACTAGAGCCCCAAATTAGCAATCATTCTTATCCAGAAGGGGTGCTTTTATGATTTGTCTTACAGGGTCTGCCTGAGAGTTTCTCTCTTATAAGAGCTTGACACAATCTTGATGTTAATTTTAGGGGACCTTACAGAAGGCTCTGCTGACTTTCCCCAGAGGGAAAGGCCTTTGATCCAAGGAGAGAGAGAGCACTGGGAGGTTTAACGAGGGCTTGTGACCAAGATGAAAACTCAGCGAAGGGCCTTCCAAGGACAAGACGCGATGACAGATCTGACACTCTGGGCTGATGGTCATAGTCACAAAGAGTCGGTGTGTCCCAAATCCGAATGCAGATGCATTTCAGATCCTCAGACTTCTGAGCAACATTTCTCATGACACATCCCCCAGGGTGGCAGCTCCAGAGATCTATTCCAGAAAAGCCTCCCCAGCCGACCAGACAGCAGTCAGGGCAGCGGGAAGCAAGCCGCCCAGCTCGGGGAATGTGCAGATGTGGAGACCAAGGATGGGTGTTTCAGCCAACATGACCTGAAATGCCTTTTATTTTCTTTTTAAAGCAAAGTCAGATTAGAACTTTAAAGACCCAAAGCTGAGAACATATTGTAGAGATTCCTATATAGAACTCAAAATTCAAGTCATCCTAAAATGTTTACAACTAGTCTAAATATAAAAGGTGGACAAATATTTGTTGATACAGATAAGCGGTGTTCCCGGCGTTCCCTCAGCTAACGTCTCTGACTGTGCAGCAGTGACAGGACAGGACAGAGACACTCAGACCAGGCCCTGGCCTCCCTGCGCTGCACCGCCTGCTAGCAGAGCGTCGCGGGCGGTCTGGCCAGTGAGGACGCCGCTGTCGGCCAGCTCCCTGGACGGAGTGTCCTCCACATCCACTTCACTTTGTAACAGCTCCAGAGGGGGCCACGTTCTGGGTCCCCTGGGTAACCCCTCTGCCCCACAGCCTGAGGGCATAACACCCTACATTGTTTGATCTCTTGGTCTTAATTCTCAGACCCAAGTAGGAGCCAGCAAGCTTACCTCTCAGCAATTGCCATGTGAAAGATGTTTTCACATCAGACATCTTTCCATCCTCACCTCCATGATCTGCATCAGGTACTGGGAGGGGGCGCAGTTCAAGGCCTTGACCCTCAGACCACAGGTCGCCAACCCCAGCCCCTGAGTGGAGCTGGTATCTCAGGCCCCTCCAGGCACCGTGAGTCCATGGAGATTCCTCCCGACAGCCTCATGGACCGCACCCTCCGCAGGGCTCCCCTCCTCTCCCGCAGAGAACCCTGCTTCCCCATCAGGCAGCCCCCTGCTGCGGCGGGCCTGCTGTTTTGTTGACCACCAAGTGTCCATGCTGCTTTACTGGAGCTGTAAGCCTGTCAGGAAGGAGCTGGGGGTGCCATGCACATTCCCCATGCGCAAAGCAGCGTGCACTCAATCCTTTTACTCCGCTGTGACCTAGTCATTGATGCAGGGAGCACAGGACTTGCTCAGTTCCCCACCAGCACTCTGAATCATGTTGTGTGTTCTAGGGCTTCTGAGCGCAAAGTTCTGGATAAACTCATAGACCGACACCTCTCTCTGCCTCTGTCTCCCCCCACACACGTGCTCACACCCTGTTCCATAATGAATCCCAGGACTAGTTCCGCAGGGGTGGATCACTGCAACAAGACGGCAAGTGTCAGGGCAGGTCTTTGGTCTCGCCGAAGATGGGCATGCACCCAGGGGCAAGGAAGGGGGCAGTTAAGGAGAGCTTCCTGGAGGAGGTAGCATCAGAGATGTGAACTGAAGGGGCAAGAGGGAGAGATTGGGTGAGCCTGTTAATAAGGCACAGGCACTAGATGCCCAAGGGTTGGCAGCACCGGGGGAAGGCGTGGAGGGCCCTGGTGCTGTGTCTGAGGTGCGGGAAAGGTCACTGAAGGGCGAGAGGTAACACTACTCAGGTGTCACCCGCAGAGGTTCCACCATTCGGGACTGGATAATTATTTTTATTCTCTCTGGATGATTATTTTCACTTGTTGTAAAAGCATCCTATGTGTTGAGCCACATCCTTGGCCTTTTCTCCAGATGCCTGTCACTCTTTCCCGAACTGCAACCATTAATGAACACCGCAGGCTCTGCCCACTGTCCCCTGGGAGCAGTGCCGCCCAGGCTGGAATCTGCAGGGGG